>JAGFNQ010004839.1:316590-341796 GCA_024364735.1 Boesenbergia rotunda
ATTATTGGAACCAAATGGGTCTTCAAAAATAAATTGAACCATAAGGGAGAAATCATAAGAAACAAGGCACGCTTAGTAGCCAAGGGCTACAGTCAAGTTGAAGGCCTTGATTACGATGAGACCTATGCTCCCGTGGCACGATTAGAGTCCATCCGATTGATGCTTGCATTTGCAGCACATCGTGGTTTCAAGCTATATCAAATGGATGTCAAATCGTCCTTTCTAAATGGATTAATAAGAGAAGAGGTCTATGTCGAACAATCTCCGGGGTTTGAGAGTACCGAATTTCCAAACCACGTGTTCAAGCTCAAGAAGGCGCTTTACGGCCTTAAACAAGCACCCCGAGCTTGGTATGAGCGGTTATCGACATTTCTCATTGAAAATGGTTTTGTGAGAGGATAAATAGACCCTACACTATTTCTACGAAGAGATGGTGATAATATATTTGTAGCCCAAGTATATGTCGATGACATAATTTGTGGCTCAAACAACAAGGGCTATTTAAATGAATTTATTAGACACATGGAGAGTGAATTTGAAATGAGTCTAGTGGGAGAGTTGACTTTCTTCCTTGGACTCGAAATCAAACAAACTCGAGGTGGAATCCATGTGCACCAATCAAAGTACACACAAGAGATGCTTCGAAAATTTAACATGAGTGATTCGAAAGAGGTTACCACTCCCATGGCTATAAACACAAGATTAGACAATGATGAGAGTGGTAAACCTGTTGACCTAACTCAATACCGGAGCATGATAGGTAGTTTGTTATACCTCACAGCTAGTCGACCTGATATACTTTTTGTTGTGGGTATGTGCGCTAGGTATCAAGTATGTGCCAAGGAATCTCATTTAATTACTGTTAAACGAATTTTGAGATACCTTAAGGGCACAATTGGAGTTGGTCTTTGGTACCCCCGTACCGAATCGTTTGACCTAATTGGCTATACCGATTCCGACTATGCTGGGTGCAAGTTGGATCGGAAAAGCACAAGTGGGGATTGCCAATTCCTAGGATCATCACTAGTTAGTTGGTCAAGTCGGAAGTAACATTGTGTTGCTCTCTCCATGACGGAGGCAGAATATATATCGCCATGGGAGAGAGTGTATCACAATTATTGTGGATGATTCATACACTAGAGGACTATGGGTTAAGCTACAAAGGTGTGCAAGTGTTGTGTGACAACATTAGCACAATTAACCTAACCAAGAATCCAGTCCACCATTCTAGGACCAAGCATATTGAAGTGCGTCACCACTTCATTAGAGATCATGTTGCTAGAGGAGACATTGTACTCTCACATGTAGAGTTCAAATCAAATCTAGCGGACATTTTCACTAAACCACTTCCCGAGAATGAATTTAGTTTCTTAAGAAAGGAGTTGGGAATGTGTCGTGCTTCATAGAATTAAGAGCATTTAAAACCCTTCATGATCAATTCAAATTGTTGGAAACAATTGGGTAACTTGGGGACATCTCACACAAACTATAAGGTTCACCAAAACATCTTTGTTTGCTAGAAATGGAGTGAGATGCTAGGATCAACTCAATTTCTCAAAATGTCAATGCATCCCTTGAGAAATTAGGTTGACGAGATAATAATCACTACGGTGATCAAGTATGGGGAAAACCAATGCATAACATATGTGTACTTGGTTCCATGATCATACTTGGACATTCCAATCAAGGAAACTTGGTTGGAGACCTTATATCGATACAAAAGTGTTTGAAATTGAGTGGATGTTTGTTGATTGAGTTTGCCTCCACTTGGGTGGAGCAAATTGATTGTTAAACTCATAAGGACCTTTGATCTTTGTTAAAGGATCAATTATAGACAAGGGATCACTTCCAAGATCGATATTTTCCATCTGATCTAATCAGATATCGTTTGAGGTTCTGAAACTGAAAGTTTCAGATCGTATCAAGAAAATTCAGGGAGCCTGATCGGTCACCGGACCGATCAGAAGCATGTCTGATCGGTCCAACTGACCGATCCAGCCGAATTGCGATATCCCTCTGCAATCTCTCTATGTTGGCCTGGATCGGTCCGCACACCGATCTGGCTC
The DNA here is from genome assembly GCA_024364735.1 of Boesenbergia rotunda. Classification (NCBI taxonomy): domain Eukaryota; kingdom Viridiplantae; phylum Streptophyta; class Magnoliopsida; order Zingiberales; family Zingiberaceae; genus Boesenbergia; species Boesenbergia rotunda. The sequence goes on from JAGFNQ010004839.1 coordinate 318,657, forward strand.
ACTGTGTGGATCGGTCCACAGACCGATCAGGAGGCACACGAAAAACCTCCCAAACCCACTGTTCGCTTCCTGATCAATCAGCCGATCGATCAGGAGCCTGCTTGATCGGTCATCCGACCGATCAGGACCAGGCCAGTCCGATCAGGCTGGAGCCTGATCGGTCTGGGCTCTCTCAGATCGAACGGTGATCCGTTCGATCACATTAAATAGCGGTTGGTGGACCAATCCACCAACCTAATAACTCCCTCTAAACCTTACCTTCCCAAGCCCTAGCGCCGAAACCCCTCTTTCTTCCTTGCGCGTGCGATCTCCTTCCTCTCGCTGTGCGTGTGAGTTCTCCTTCTTGCTGTTGGTGTTCTCAGCAACTCCTTCCTGCGTATGGGCTCCTGCAAGCTCGTGTCTTCTTCTTGTGTCGTGATCTGTTCTCTACACGCACCCTTGCGAGTGCTCTCTTTTTTCAACCTGACCAGCTCTTCTTCGACTCATCTTTATGGCACCTAGGTAAGCTTGCGTTAAGCTTTTCCTTACTACTTACTTCATGAGATTTGTGATATTTGCGCTAACCATGTTGTGTTTTGGGTTTATTTTGGTGTGTGTCGTATGTGTCTTCCCATATGATCAAATCTTATTGATTATTTGATTTTTGATCAACTCTTACCGTTGTGATCCTTTGATTTGTGTCCTTGATTGAATGATCAATCTTGTGTGGTTTACTTTGGGTTGTGTCGTAACCCTACTGATTAAACCAAATTTTGTGTCTTGATCTTGTGACTATTATCTTGATTAACTTGCACTCTTATTCCATCCTTTAGAAAATCAACTAAGGGCAAGGAACCCGCTGAAGGGTCCAAGGGCAAAGGCCCTTCATCATCTGCCCCTTCACGAAGGCCTCAGCCTTCTTCAAGTTCCAGATTCCCTAACGCTGCTTGTGAGCAAGCGTTCCAGTCTCGAACCTTCAAGTTGCTTTCTTGCCGGTCAATTGATGGTCCCTTTCTGTCTGAGCATTGTCCCTCCATTATGGAGATAATTACCTTCTACAACCTTGGTTTTCTTCTTTCCCTCGAACGGACAATAAACTATGACCTTGTTTCTGAATTTTACAATAACTTGCAACAAGGCCCTCAAGGAGGTTTTGAATTCACGACCCGGGTAGCCAAGAGGAACCTTGATTTTTCCTATGACATCCTGGCAGAGTATCCTGGCGCTCGACGATCGTCGAACTTTTATTCTATCTACCCAGAGCTTCCTGACCCCTTATTGTCTCCTTTTGCGGACGTCACCCCCGATGGCATTTATCAGCACTTCTTTGGCCACCCTCGACCAGCTGGTCTTGATGAGTTAGGGCCCGACTTTCTGACTTTTTGCGGCCCTCCGTCATTCTCCTACTGATTACGTTCTGTTCAAGATAATCACCAACTGCATTTTGCCGATCACCTTAAAACCCTTAACTGAGATCCGACCCTACCATTGCTTGATGCTCTATGGCATGCATCGCCGCCTTGACTTTGACATTATTGAGAGAATCTTTCAGTCCATCATTTCCTATCATGAGCCCAGTCGTCGCACTGTGTATATGTCGTTCGGTCATGTCATCACTGACTGACTTATGTCAGTAGGTGTTGATGTGACTAAGGGCAGGACAGTGCCCATGGTTAGACAGGATTGCCGATTGGGCAAACGCATGTTTGCCAAATCTGGTATTGTTGTTGGGTCGGACGATCAGTCTTATCTGGAAGGACGGGCGGGGTTTAGGCGAGCTTCCTAGGGGCGCGCATATTCAGATACCAGCAGCCCCAACTGCTCATCAGGAGGCGCCCGACGCCGCAGCGGACTATGATTACGAGCCAGATCCAGACATCCGCTGGCAGGTTTCCGAGCTGGAGCTCACTATACAGCACGACTTCCATGTCTCAAAGCTCTGGCGAGAGGAGGTCCGGTCAGAGTTTCAATCCTTCGATCGCCGACTTCACGCTTTGGAGTCCGATGTCTCGGGGGTCCGTTCTCTGCAACAGACATGGTATGACGAGTGGCGTCAGTACACATTTCCTGGGTCTGCGCCTTCTGACAGTATGGCACCGGGGTCCTTTGTACCTGATGATGACACAGCTGATGACCCCATGCAGGCTGATGACCCCCCCTCCCGACGATTGACTATGGTTGTACTCTGATGGTTGGTGATTTGAATGTTTTGCATGTTATGTCTTGATGGTGGTGTTGACTATACTTTGATGCATTGATATGCGTCGAACTATTTGTCTGTCCTGGATTTTTGCTGCACTTGACTATTTTGTGATGTTGTATGATGCATCTGACCTTATGCCTATTTTTATGCTATTCTCTGCTTATTGCTAGTTTATTGCTATTCCATGTTCATGTGATGCATGTGATTGCTATATATATTGCTTTATCTTTATCACATATTTTCATATGTTTTTCAAAATTTAATCAAATCTTATCTTGTTTTGGGAAACCCCTAGGGTTTAGGGGGAGTATGTTTAAACTTAACAATCTGTCTACACCCTTTTTCGGTGTTTGACAAAGGGGGAGAGTGAGGTTGGTTAAGTTTAGGACGATAACTATTGTAGGGGAAGGATCCTGATTCCCCTATGAGTGTGAAATTTACAACTATTGATTTGAATCCCTAAACTTAAAATCGGGTTGTCAAACAACAAAAAGGGGGAGATTGTTAATGCAGTCTGACCCTGATTGTTGTTTTGGTGTTGACACCGATTTTAGTTTAGGTTGATTAGATGATTATGATTCAGTCCTGGTCGTAGACTAGGCATACCTAATGGGACTAGGTTTGAGGAAAGTCCTAGCTTGGAAGGCTAGGTGTGAAAAGTCCTAACCTGGAGGGTTAGGTGTGAAAAGTCCTAGCTTGGAGGGTTAGGTGTGGAAAGTCCTAGCTTGGAGGGCTAGGTGTGGAAAAGTCCTAGCTTGGAGGGCTAGGTGTGGAAATTCCTAACTCGGAGGGTTAGGTGATTGGAAATCCCGGTGAGTGAAGCCGGGTCCTGGTGAGTGAAGCCGGGTTGATTGAAATCCCGGTGAGTGAAGCCGAGTCCTGGTGAGTGAAGCCAGGTTGACTGAAATCCCGGTGAGTGAAGCCGGGTCCTGGTGAGTGAAGTCAAGTCCTGGTGAGTGAAGCCAGGTTCACTGAAATCCCGATGAGTGAAACCGGGTCCTGGTGAGTGAAGCCAGGTCCTGGTGAGTGAAGCCAGGTTGACTGAAATCCCGGTGAGTGAAGCCGGGTCCTGGTGAGTGAAGCCAGGTTAACTGAAGTCCTAGTGAGTGAAGCTGGGCACGGAGTCTTGGTCCGAGGGACTGAGCACAAGTCAGGGGAGGCTGGGAGCCAGTTCTCTTGACTTAGAGAGGGTTTGGCCTTGCCCAGATCGGTCTGGTGACCGATCAGGGAAGTTGGCACGAAGTTCCCTCGTGGATCGGTCTGGTGACCGATCCAGCGATGTCTGACCGGTCTGGTGATCGATCAGGGAGCTTCCAGTAGCTTTGGCAAACCTACTGTTCGGCTCCTGATCGGTCTGGTGACCGATCAGGGAGAAACCTTGATCGATCAATCTGAACGATCAACTGTCGCGAGGTTTCTCACCCTGACCGATCAGACTAGAGCCTGATCGGTCAAGGAGTATCCTGATCGGTCTGGGGATCGATCAGCAGTGTATTTCAGGCGAGATTGTGGCAAGCAGATTTCTGGATCGATTTGGTGACCGATCTGGTGACCGGTCAGGGTGACCGATCATACGAGCTTGCGATCCCAGGTTTCTCACTGGTGATCGATCAAGCTGGAGCCTGATCGGTCTGGGATCATCCTGATCGGTCCGGTGACCAATCACTTTAATTCAAACGCATTGTCAGACGCTCTGATCACGTCTGAACACAACTGCTCTTAATCTCTGATATTTGATTCTCTGCTTGATTTGCTATGCTAATGATCTGATCAAGGTTGCAGGTGACAGGAATGGATTCAAACACTCAAGGAGAGTCAATGGGAGTCTTTCCTTGGAGCAGGTTTGTCCGTTTTCCATCTCAGGTTGCAACGGACGTTGGCGCTGCTGGAGCTGCTGACTGGGGCTCGACTGAGGGAAGCTCAGGGAGTCCAGAAGAGCTCAGTGGTAGGTGAGCAAATGTAGGTGAGCAGCTGGAGGCTGCAGTGAGGTGTTGTGACCTGGCGATCAGTGGGAGAGACTTAAGCGCTTGGTGGCGAAGAAGTTTCAAGAACAACTCTGAGAATACTCGATCATTACTCTGCTACAACACATTGTGCTCTTGCGACAACTCTGTTCTATCTCTTGAGCAAGCAACTGCGATCATTGAAGCAACCTTGTGTTACTTGAGCACTTGGAAGAGAAACAAGAAGCTTGGCGAGTCCATCAGCGAGAAGACACGAAGAAGGGAGTTCTTGTGTGAGATCTGCGCTGGGTGGAGCTCGGTGAGAAGTTTGCTTGTGTTCTTGTGGTTCTAAGTGCTCAGTAAGTTCCTTCTTGTGTTTCCTGTACTTAATACTTGATCCAGCTTGAAACGCTGTGGAGAGGTTACTCCACCGGGAAGGAGGTTGCATTTTATCCGGATTTTTCGGGGCTTAATCTGCCGACCATCAAGGGATCACCCCCCTTACGGGCACGCCAAGAAGTAGGGGCAAGTTATCCCCGAACCTTGTAAATCCTCTTTGTTAGTGTTTTGTGTTCGTGCTTAGTTTAGGTTTTAGTTTCTGCAACTCTGTTTTTGCTTCCGCTGTGCTACTAACCCAACTGCAGAGAAACCTAAAATTTAAGAAGTGGGTGTCTGGCTATATTCACCCACCTCTCTAGCCATCCAAGTTCCAACAATATCATCTTTGGCCGACCGATGCTCAATATCTTCCAAGTAGTGTGGTATCTATCTATCACCAAAAGATTAAATTTTCGATGGAAGACTAGATTGGGGAGGTCAGAGGAAGTCAATTGGCGGTGCGGAGATGTTATGTGGATGTAATCAAGATAGAAGCTCACAAGCACAAGAAGGTGTAGGAGACTTCCAGATCGAGCTAATAGACCCCCGGATCTCAGGAGAGGCAAAGAAGAAAGAGGGACAAATTCACTCTTGACAAAAAGATGGGGTCACCAAGATCGCCGCTAACTTACCCTTGGGGCTGAAGGAGAAGTTGATCCAATGCCTATCAAGTCACTATGATGTGTTCACCTGGTCAGGCAAAGAGATTAAGGGAGTGTTTCTCGATCATATGAATCACCGGCTAAATGTACTTCTGGAAGCTCGGTCAGTCAAGCAAAGGAGAAGACACTTCACAGCCGAGCAGAATTAGATAATTCGGGAGGAAGTAACTAAGCTACTCGAAGTGGGACACGTTTGGGAAGTTCAGTTCCCGACCTGGCTTGCAAATATTTTGTTAGTTCCCAAACCCGGGAGTAAATGGCGGGTATGTATAGATTTCATATATTTGAAAAATATCTTAAAAATTGTTACCCTTTACCTTGGATAGATCAAATGGTAGACTCCACGTCTGGGTGTGATTTTATCTGCATGTTGGATGCATATCCTAAGTGCCTCTAGCTCGGAAGGATCAAGAGAAGGATAGCTTCGTTACTTCGGATGAATAATGTCATGTCATTCGATCTGAAAAAAATTAGGGGTAACTTATCAGAAGATGATAGACAAGGTATTCCAGCGCCAAATCGGGAGGAATACCGAAGTGTATATAGATGATATTCTCATCAAGATAGAACGGATAGAGAATCTGATAGCTAGCCTAGAAGAGACCTTTAGTACTCTACGAGCCCATGGACTCAAATTAAATTCCATCAAGTGTTTATTTGAAGATAAAAGTGGGTGCTTCCTTAGATACGTGGTAACCAAGGGGGGAATCGAGGTCAATTTAAAGAAAGTGCAAGCTATTTTGGATATGCCACCCCCACCTGCCCGCGTAATTTGAAGGAAGTTTAAAGATAAGTGGGTCGGATGACTGCTCTTTCCCGATTTATATCTCGATCGACAGATCGAACGCTCCCATTCTTCAAGGTTCTAAAGAATGCGGCCACGTTCAAGTGGGATGATAAATGTGACAAGACTTTGATGGAATTAAAGGAATATCTAGCTAGGCTTCCAATCTTATATAAACCCTTGGTTGGGCAACGTTATTTCTATACTTATCGGCGGCCGAGCAGGCGGTGGGCTTCACTCTACTGCGAGAGGAAGGTACTACTCAATACTCTATTTATTTTTTCAATTAACTTCTAAAAGATGCAAAGAGCCGATATACGATCCTGGAAAAGTTGGCCTACGGGGAAGTCTTGACCGCTCGGCGGTTGAGACCATACTTCTTATCCCACCCTATTATGGTTCGTACTAATAGCTCGTTTGGCCAAGTTTTGACTAATCAAGAGGCTTCTAGAAAATTAATCAAGTGGACCACGGAGCTCAGCAGGTATGATATTTAGTATCAATCCCGAACAACCATAAAAGCCCAGGCCTTGGCTAATTTTATGGCGGAGGCCGTTGCTACCCCAAACACAGAGGAGACATGGAAAGTGTACGTGGAGGTTCTTTCACAAAGAGGACTAGCGGTGTTGGAGTGTTATTAATGTCGCCTTGAGAAGATGTGCTACCACGCCACCAATAATAATGCAGAGTACGAGACTTTATTAGTCGGGCTACAAGCTGTGAAGCAGGTTAGGGCTATTCGAGTTGTTATATACTCAAATTCACAGCTAGTAGCTCAACAGATTGAAGGCGATTTTGAAATACGCGATGAGTGGATGCGAAAGTATGTACAAGCATTCGAGTAGTTAAAGTAAAATTTCATTGAGGTGATCTTATAAAAAATCCCCTGAGTGGACAATACCAAAGTCAACGAGCAAGCCAAATTAGCTAGCTCTTTGGCTTATTGGACGTTGGAAGATCCCGTTTGCTAAGAGATGCTGGTAGCACAGATAGACAAAGAGCTCACTCAGGAAGATAAATCTGATTGGAGGATACCTTTTGCGGTATTCTTGTAGAAGGGAGATCTCCCCAATGATCCAAGCCAAGCTCGACTATTCAAACGAAGAGTTGCTCGATTCACATTGGTGGGAGATCAACTATACAAACAAGCATTTGCCCAGCCTTTTTTGAAATGTCTCAGCCCAGAAGACGTAGAGTATGTCATGCAAGAAGTTTATGAAGGTATATACGGTAGTCATATCTGGGGAAGAGTCATAGCAAGGAAAATAATACTAGCAGGATATTTCTGGCCCACCTTACAAGAAGATGTAGCTATGTTTGTGGCCGACTTTGAATCTTGTCAAAAGCATCAACACCTATCTCATCGTCCAACGAAATTCCTCAAAACCGCTACTGTCTCATGTGGTCATGCCCCTTCGATCAGTGAGGAATAGACATTGTTGGTCTTTTCCGAACAGACCTCAGGTCTCAACAGAAGAAGTTTATATTGGTAATATTTGATTATTTTTCAAAGTGGATTAAGGCAGAGCCCCTTGCTCGGATAACTGAAGAAACAATCATGAAAATTCTATTAAGGGATATTATTTGTCGGTATTGAATCCCTTATAAGTTGGTTTCTGATAATGGGTGACAGTTTCAAGGTAAAAAGCTCAAGGAATGGTATGATGGCTTCGGTATTCAACAAGCATTCACTTCGGTAGCATATCCTCAGAGTAATGGTCAAGCGAAAATGATAAACCGGGAGATCATAAGGGGACTTACGATCAAGTTAGATTATGTCAGAAGTAGTTGGGTAGAGGAGTTGTCTAGCATCCTTTGGGCCTATCGTACCACCCCCAAGGAGAGCACCAGTCAAACTCTTTTCTACCTAGTTTACGGAGGAGAAGCTGCTATCCAGGTCGAGATAGGAGAAGAATCAATAAGGTAGTATCTTTATGACAAGGATGACAACGATAGAGAGCAGCTCCTAGATTTGGACTTAATTACAGAAGTTCAAGACAAAGCGACGGCTCGGTTGGTTGACTGTCGGCAAAGGATGAAGCAAACTTATAACAAACCGGTGATTCCTAGAGCATTCTAAGTTGGTGACCTCGTGTGGAAGTGAGTTAAACCGATCGGGGATGTCAGCAAGCTTGAGCCACAATGGGGTGGCCCCTATAAACTCGTAGGCAAGCTCACTGATGGAAGTTATTATTTGCAAGGCCCAGATGGGAAGAAGCTAGATTGGCTATGGCGTGCTAATCACTTGCAACCATACCATATTCGAGTACGAAGTTCTTTTTTCTTATCTCAAAGGTTTTTTGGTGATTGTGTGTGTTTTGTTGTTCTTGGTAATAAAAAATAGCAGGCTAAGAGTTAACACCAATGTACGTTTGCCCTTAACGCGACTCAATCTCCTTGCTCGGGAGCTATTAGCAAAGGTGCCCTTAACGCGGCGTTTGCTCTTAACGTGGCTCAACTTCTCTGCTTAGGAGTTACCAGTGAAGGCGCCCTTAATGTGACGTTTGTCCTTAACGTGGCTCAACCTTCCTACTCGGGAGCTACTAGTAAAGACACCCTTAACGTGACATTTGCCCTTAAGTGTTGCATTCGCCCCTTATAGGGGTTCAAGTTAGTTGTAGATGAGGTAAGTATTTTAAATGCTAAAGATCATTTATTTCTCCAAAAAAATTACATAGTCCACCCGGGCGGCAAAGATAGCAAATGCATTACAAAAGTTTTAAAAACTACAACACTAAGGTTTATTGTTTTACGGAGTCGGATAGCTCTTCCCAGACTTTGGGTAGGTTCAGAAAGATTAGATCAGCGTCGGATGGCAGGACCTTTGCCTTAACGAATTGCTTGACTTCCCCTTTGAAGCCCTAGGTCAACCTCCTGATCTCTTGAGTGCCCAGCAGATCATAGTATTCTTGGGATTGCAGAAATTCTTCCTTGAAAGCTTGGCTACGAGCATCCTCAACAGCCTGATATGCCTCTAACTCGGATGTCACTTGCTCTCGACCCCAGGTGGCCTCGTCTCGAGCTTGTAATGCTTTTTACAATTGCTCCTTAACGACTGACAGAACCTCTTGAGAGCGAGTGAGCTTATCTTGCAACTCGATTGCTTATTTGGTAGCAGTTGCAAGCTTAGCCAATTTTTGAGCAATAATTTTTACTTGTTGATTTGCCTAGGCAGCAAGTCGCTCCTTCTCCAAAGATAGAGGAGCAATGTGCTCTATGTAAAGCAGATTTTCCTTCTACTGGGCAGCCCACAACTCTCCTTCGAGTGTGTTCGAAGCCTCCCTAACTTTGGTCAACTCTTCCCACAGTTTGTCGGCCAACTCGGCATGTAGATGAGCTTTCTCTCGAGCCCAAGCGATGTTTACCAGGGCTTCGTTGGTGGCGGGGGGTGGACCCGAAAGCTTTGCCTCCAACTCACCACTCGTTTCTCTAGGAGTTCTGCTTGCTTCACCACCAAGGGCACCTGCACATATAAATCTAGGTGCCCCGTCCATAGCTGGCCAATGTCTTCAAGTTAGATCTCATGGACAACGAAAGATAAAGTTAACATATTTTACCTTAAACTTGGAGTCATTTATCTAGGGAGTTGACTTAGAGGATATGCTCCTTCAGTCGCTCTACGTATTCGTCACTCTTGAGTCTCTCCAACAAGCTACTAGGACAAGGAGGTCCGGCTGGTCGGGAGGTTTTTGATGCTCTGGAGTGATTGCGGGTTGGCGAGATTGTAGGGGGACTTGCAGAGGGTATGGTCTATGGGTTGGTGGCTCAGGGGGCTTCAATGGTTTCAGGAACTAGAACTGCGGTTGGTAGTGAAGGACCCTTGGTCGGTAGGACCACCTCGATTGGAGCTGGCTGAGCGCTTGTGGGCCTTGCCCACTTAAAGACCTGCTTGGACACCAAGGTTTTCTGCCTCTTGTAAGGGCCTGGGTGTAGAACGGCAGGTGGGTCAGAAGGCCTTAGGGGGATTTCCATTGCGAGCCCAATTGGCACTTCCCTAGGGGAACTACCCGATTCCTTTTCTGACACTTCCACCACAAGGGATAGCTCCCGAGAAGGACAGGGGGGATGGACATGGAGTCCTCCCTACTTTTGTTGCTCGGCTCAACTCGGGCGCTGCATTAGATTCCTCATACCTAGTTTCCATGGGTGCTCAGGGAGATGCTAGGTCTGCATCCCCTTTTGCTCCATTCAACGTGTCTTCCTACACTTTAGGAGTTAATAGAGCTGCTAGGTCGACAAGGCCCCACTTCATCAGCTTGGTCACCGAGCAGTTCAACATAGTTTCATCTACATTAAGGAAAGGAAATATCAGTTAGTATTTAAAACATAGCAAAGTCCAGGTAACTAACCCAAGGGTCTTTCCAACTCGATCGCGTTCGAGCTCATATCCGCTCGGTATGATAGATCTTCATTGTGAACCAACCTTGGACTATCGAAGCTAATATCAGACAAAATTTGTACTGCTCTCTAATAATTGACGCTTCTTTTGTATTGACCAAGGGGGAGGGGGTAGCACAGGGAGTTCTATAATCCAACCGTTTGGGAAGTCAAAGGAACGAGCAGGCTGATATAAAAAAATCATTCCTTCCAGCCCTTGTGGGATGAAGGAAACCTATCTAGGAATTTACAACCCGATAGGACCATAAAATGGAAGGAGCTAGGCCCCGCTTGCTTGGGGTGATAAAAATACTAGAAGAAAAGGGATTCAAGGGAATGTCATACAACTTCAAGATAATCGTGACTCCACTCAAAATAGTAAACACATTGGGAGCAATTTTATATAGAGGTATTTGGAAATACCTCGACGCCTCTTGGAAGAAGGCAAGGATAGAAAACCTAAGCTCATATTCTACTTGGCCGAAGAAAAAGGTGTAGAATCCCTATGTACAAGTGCACAAGACTTGATTATACCGGGGAACTCTCATCTTATAGTATGGGGAGATCCTGTACTCAAGGCAAGCGCAACGGACATAGTCCTTGGATACCTTCGACCTAGTACATTCGTACCATGGCTCAATATATATAGGGTTGGCTATGAGAAAGAAGGAAAGAAGTAAATCATATGGAAGACTAGGGTGGAATTGAAAGTTAGCGAAGAGAATAGCCGCAAGTGCGGCGATTCTACGACTCACGCACTTATATAGCCTCATGAGGGTGAAGGTAACATTGGATATAGGGTTCACGGTACGAGACGAGTCCGATCGTTAGATGACATGAAAACTGAGGCGTCCAAATCACACACCATTCCTCAAAAGGGAGCACCTTCGGGAAATGCACGGAAAGATGGAGCCGACGAGGCGTCTCGTGACCATGTGGTAGCACGAGAGTCGGCCACTCATCGACCTCTTCCATGGCTTATTAATGTGTGGCAGGTCTCATTAACGTAAGACACACCTCATTAAGATGGAATAAAGGCTAAATCACTCACACGATCATAATCACGACCCCAACATTTAATGATCTGATGCACTCTTCTCTGATGTGGTAGTCGCCCACTATACTGTCCCTTTTGTCCATCAGTTAGATTCACACATCCTTCGATTAGATTTAAAGAGAGGGTCTTGTGATTGGGGATGTATCGAGGATGTGCCACGTGGTAGCGTAATAGCTGAGATGTTGCCACGTGGCTACATAGTTGCCGCAGGGTGAAAAGAAGACCAGGGGCCAAAGCGCGGGGCTATTAGTCCTGACAGGTACTCGTTTAGGCTCCCTTCAGGGTCCTTCGACAGCCCGCTCAGGAATTCTATTACTCAGAAGTTTAAATGACTAAGTTAACCTCACGTATTCGAGGGATATGGTGAACGCTGCCCGAGCGAGATAGGCCAACATGGTCTGGGCGGTGAAAATTATCCTAAGAAATATTTAGGAGTATCCCTTCAGGGGAAAAACCAAAGGGATACTAAGCAATGCTCCTTAGTAGAATAATGAATGAGCCTTTAAGATGCCGCCAAGATATGAAAAGGTCGTATTAATGAGAGAAGTTGGAAATCCATTCAAATAAATATCTCAATAATAATTTCCAATAATTGACAATAATGACAACTATAAAGGAGATGTCATTAATATAATTAATTACGGGAAATAAAAACCACGATCAAGGAATATAAAAAGAGTCCACAAACTCTTGGGAAAGGTCTACGTAATCTTCTAAATTCTTCTCTCTTTTACTCTAAAATTTTTAAAATCCCATTTTTGACTTAAGCGTCAGAGTGGTATCGTCGGGATACCTCCCGACGCTATTCTAACATTTCTCATTGAAAGTTTTATTTTCTAGTATCAATCCTCCTCACACTCCCTTAACCTAGAAGTAAATTTGTAATATCGAGGTCGCCCGTTTACCCTTTTGGTTTTTGGAATATATATGATATGTAAATTTATATTTTTTTTTCTTATATGATGGGTGTTATAGAACCTATGAATGCTCTTATTGCTTCTGGATTCGGATTACGATTTTGAAAACATTTGTAAACTTAAAAATATTTTCACTTGTTATTAAACTATGGGGAAATTTTCTTAAACTCTTCAAACTCAAACTTAACTTTGTATGCAGTCCCCATTCAAAATTTTCTTTGTATGTAGTCTTTGATGGGATTGACAAGACAGTTTTATGAGTATTATTTGAAGAAAATTGAGTATAAAAGTTAGAAATTTGAATATGTAAAATTGTATTCACCATATCAAGAAACTGTGTATTCAATTTTTACTCTTTTATACTCACTTTTCACTCTTTTATATTCAGTTTTCACTGATGTATATTCAATTTTCACTTTTTTATACTCAATTCATCAAAGAGTAAATACAAAGAATTAATCAAATAGAGAGTAGAAGCAATGATCAAATAAAAATTGGGGAGTTTTCTATAATTTACCACTCAACAATTTTAATAGTTCAAAAAGAAGTTATTTCTATTTTTTAACCGGTCGGGATCGGGTCGGGCTGGCGCCATCGCGCAAGGCCTGGCACGTGCCGAATAGAGCATCTCCTTCCGGTAGAGTCAAGATCGACGTGCGCTGCCAAACCTGACCCAGCGAAACCCTCTCCTTTACTCCAGAGTCAAGGTCGTCGACGTTCTCTTCTAAACCACCGAGAGGATCGGCGAAGAAGCACCTTGCGATTATATTGACTGGCCGCGCGCTTCGACTACCGTCGACGAGTAGCATCTAAGATGCAGGTGCTTCTCCGTTTCATTTTTTTTTTTTGCCTTTACATATTGGTTGCAGATTCATGGGCTTTTCTGATTCTCACCCCCCCCCCCCCCCCCCCCCCTTTTTCCTTTACTTATTCATCGTTTTTATATAGAATATCTTTCCATCGATCGGAAATTTGGAATGTTTCCATTTTGTCTTTAGGTTTATTGATTAATATGTGCGCTAAAGTTTTATCTGTTGCTGCTATCGCACGCTAACTATGCAGGTTCTTGATTCAAATTGGACCAGAAGATTTCACTCTGATCTTCAAGATCTATTTTCGATGTGATGACCTCACCTAAATTTTCTAAATTATGTTTATTTCGTCCTGAACTTTCGGTCACTCCATTTTCGTTCGTGTTGACTTCTTTTCTTCTCCTTTTTTACTACTAGCTTTTATCGCAATTTTTATACTTGAAATGGTAGTTGAGGCACGCCGTCCTAACTCTTTGGTTTGTTGTTCGAGAAGTTTAGTGTTAGGGTTACGAATGACTAGCTGCATAATAATATTATGATCTTGATATCGATCTAGATTGTCACGATTCCTGTCTTCACCGTTTCCTTTTGTTTACTAGAGCCCAGGCTTAATACGTCGTGTTTGCCTGGACATTAATGGCTTGCCAAAAGCTGTACCATTTTGGCAGTGATCACGGTATTGAGTATCAGTATGAATTGGTACAGGTGGGCACCAATTAAAGAAGAGGGGAAAGAAGAAGTAGACGTGAAGCAGAAGAACTAAGAAGCTTACTCGGGTAAGATTTTCTTGAAGATGAGAGTCTGATTCTTGGTCAGAATGGTGCATGCCATCCCCTTTTGGGTGGCACATAATGAACTTTTAATCCGTGATGAAAAACACATGATATTTTACTACAACATCAATATCAATAAATAGTGTATGTTCCAACTATTTGGGTAAAGATGGCATGTTTTACTAATCAAACAAAATTTCACATTTTTTGGCTTGACTATGCAAAATTACTTCAATTTTAATATAACAAACACACTTTCACGTTTTTCAGAGCTTGGAAAATGAATCTATTTCCATTAGTGTTTTAAATAGCCATATAAGAAGTCACATTTGTTTTTGGAGGGAGTCCTCTTACACGACTCACATAACCGCATATGCCATCAAGTATTTGCACCTTTTCTAAAACGCATGTAAATTATTCAGGCTGTTTACTATGACAACTGCCACATAGTTAATTCACTATTATACATATGTTAGGCATTTTTATACATATAAATGTTTGCAAACATGGATTGCATATTATCTACATATTGCATACACACTCAGATAACACATATGCTTGCATACCACATGTGCACATGCAATGAGTCCACAGTATACGCTGTCAAAATCACAAATTTGTTTCTAAATTTTTGACTAAACAAGATGCTAGAGTTTTAGTCAAATTTCTTTCTTAAAATATTTTGGAAACAAATGCAGTATTAATGTTGGGCTAGCTGTTGGTTCTTAGAAGTGGACCAAGACATCCCTATTTACAGATGGGACTATGAGAAACATAAGAGGTGTTATGCTTGTGGTAGCTTTCCTTTGCTAACCTTAAGATAAAAACAAAGTTGATTCTCACATTCTCTCCTTCATCTTGTTTGATCTGTTTCTCAGATCCTCTTATTCTTTCTTTATGGTTGTTGTGCAGGGTCTTGTTCTCAGATATCTTGTGAATTGTAGTGCCCTTGTAATACAAGGAAAAAGCACAAAAAATCTTTGAGATGGTTGATTCCTCTGATTTCACCTTTTGCCAGGTGAGTCATTCATTGTTTGAGGAAATATGCTCTGCACCCCGCAAAGCTTGTTCGACTGCTATGCCTATGACCTAATACTTCATTTCTCATAAAATGCATAAGTTCAGAATTTGAATTCCCAATCCTTCTGAATTAACGAAAGTTGTACAAAAATTTGTAAACATCTTACTTGTTCCTTATTTATAGGTTGGTTTAGAAGTTCAAGACGATAACATAGAGTCTCCTAAAGCAATTCCTGATATTAATAGGATTGTTCTTGAAGACAATCCTTCATGTGGTTTGAGAACAAAC
Source organism: Boesenbergia rotunda (assembly GCA_024364735.1). Taxonomy (NCBI): domain Eukaryota; kingdom Viridiplantae; phylum Streptophyta; class Magnoliopsida; order Zingiberales; family Zingiberaceae; genus Boesenbergia; species Boesenbergia rotunda. The sequence continues at coordinate 333,851 of JAGFNQ010004839.1, forward strand.
AGAAATCCAGTGCCAGGTGATACTTCTCGAGACAATGCAACTTTACAAGAGCAATCTGATGCGTCTTCATCTCATAATTCAAGTAAAACAGCATTTGCAAATGACAAACTAACTAAACTAATGATACCGGAACAAGTTAGAGGGGCAAAAGATTTGGAACATTCATCACAGGAACAGAAACCAATAGCGAAGAAACCTGTAGTGAGAGCTAAGGTTCCATTTGAAAAGGGGTACAGCCAAATGGATTGGTTGAAGCTTACTCGTACACATCCTGATCTTGCAGGTATTTCATTCCCCTATTTTTTCTTATGTTTGTGCAGATCGTTATCCAAAAAGCACTAGTGAGGGGATGTGAGAAGACAAAATCTTGGTGGAAAAAGATTGAAAAACCTATCATAGCTAGAGCAAAATACAAGAACAAATTGTCTTAATAATGCATTTCTTGTTGCTAACTTTTTAGGCATGTTCATAGGCTAAAGTTATTTCAATGTGTGTTACAGTCAGGGAACTAATGATACAGACACTCTGGCCTCCTTGTCTGTAAGGAATATGAAGTGCCTTCCTTAAGTTAGAGTATAAGGTCTTATACATCCTTAAGGTGGATTTACTTGCATTATCTCAATACCACTCATACTCCTTTCCCTAAGGAGCACTTGTTTGTTGTAACCATAATGAGCATACATTCCCTACTTCTTTACCTGAGGACCAGGAAGTGTGCCTATTAATTGCATCTCCTTAACAACCAGTTAGTAACCAAAGAAATTAAAAATATATTATCATTCCTATTTGCAGGTGAATGGAAGGGAGAGAAGCCTCGTGCTGGCTTAATAGCTTAAATGACTAGTAATATAAAGAGAGAGTAATGCTTATGGAATTTCCTACTTTGTTTCAGGATATGCATTAAACTTTTTCCAATGTAAAGATTTACTCAAGAATTTCTAAATAAAATTTTCTAGGAAGATTTTTGATGATAGATGACGCATTTACTACTCTTTTCTCACCATTTAGCTCAATTTAAATAAAAAAGATTGCAATTTTCAATCAGCAGATGGATGACATGAATGCCTACTCTTATAAAATAATTTCCGAGGTGAGATGTATAAAGGATTGAGACCCCTCTTTGGCTCTTCTTTTTGTTAAAGCCTCATCCACCTCGGGAGGAGGAGAGCTATCTAGTTGCCTTTTGTCTTTTTGGATAGTAGTGTTTTTGGTGATTTGGTCAGGTCTTCCTTGATGAGCCCTTCCCTCAAACACCATGCCTTACCAAGCAAAGGATGTCATGCCACCCTTTTTTGAATGAACACCATTGGTTTTAGAACATCATGATCATCCTAATATCTTATCGTTCTTTGCTCTTCTCATTGTATTTATATTTCTTTATAGTTACTGGGTTTGAATTATTGGAACATAGGTGCTGCCTTTTGGTGTATGTTCATAATTTGATATTACATATATTTGGTTAGATTTTCTTTTAATTAGCTATTTCCCATTGTCTTTCATTATTGTAATTTATGCAGTTCGTCATCTTTTATTCTTTGGCCGCACTAATCTTCATATATTCTTGTTGTATATTCATCTATAACAAAAGAGTGAAAGGATCTTTTAGCACATTTTTGTTTCTTTAATCTGTTTTAACATGGCACTATTTGTTTAATTTTAATGTAATTCCAAAATCATGATCTGTTTTAATGCAATCAAATCTGTGTTGATGATAGGCAGCATACCGTTTCTTGTTGATCCATTTCCTGTTTTCCATCATAAATTGTTTTGAGGCACTTTAGGATGTTTGCCAACATTATCAGACCACTATTTCTTTAGACTTTTGCTTGTGTAGTGTTTAGTTCGGTTCAGAATGATGGTTGATGCTATATCAATTTTCATCCCCTTTTTTGATACTCCAAACAATTAAACAATAGTTGTTTGTTACTATTTAATTTACATTAATTGCAGATAGTCAGAGTCATATGGGCTTTGGTCAAATCCAGATGCTAGTTTCCATGTTAAGTTGTAATAAGAGTAAAAGGATATTGTTATGTTTAGGGAAAAATATTGTATTGTTTTCATTAAAGATACCTATTGCGCAGATATGTATAGGATTGAAGATAAATTTCTAAATCTAGAAGTACCAATTTGGAATTAAACCCACTATACCTAATAAGCTATTAACTGAATGGATGTTTTCTACGAGGAGAAGAAAACTAAGAAAGAAATAAGACTATAGAAAATCTTTTCCTAGTTTTCCTTTATATTGCTTCCACCATATTTGGACGGAAAACTCACTTTTGCCTGCAATGTGTGTGGAATGGTGCTCAAATTTGACTTAAAAAATATTTAAATTATTTTTTTTGTTTCAAATCATTTTTGATTAATATTTTTATATGACTGAACCAATTTGGGGTTAAAAGGATTGTGATCAGTTTGGGAAATTGCAGATACTAGAATGGCTGAGTAATCAATTTTTGCACACGAATCAATATAAGCCCGTGGATCAATACATTTCTATCAAAACGATGAACCAATAGAAAAGAATGGGATGGTATCTCTCCTGAAACATAAAACGCTAACATTATTGGAATTCACCCGTATTGCAGTGAATCTAATTATGTGTTGCACATTGTAGTTTAATGTTAACAGATGCTACTTGTTATGCATGCATAACCAATCTATGAAGTTGTCTGAGTCAATTCTTTCATTTCTCACTTAAAATGGTTCCTCTACTGGTACAATTTCAAGCAAGCTTTCTTAGGGGGTGTTTGGTTTGCTTCATTTTCTATTTTCATTTTTCAGAAAATCGTATTTTCTCATTCTCTGGAAAATGACTTTATTTCATTCTCTAGTTTTCCAGAAAACGCTATATCTTTTTCTAGAAAACAAGGCTGGAAAATACAAACCAAATACATTTTCCAGATAATCGCATTTTCTATATAAAATAAAAATGGAAAACAAACATACCAAACGCCCCCTTAGATGTTTGATCATGATAAATTAATCAGTCATATCCTTCTTTACTATGCTTGGGGATATACTTGGGCAACTCTCCGTAGCATATTATTTTTATTTTTATTTATTTATTATTATTAGTATTTTTACTAGATAGATTAGTTCATAGTTCATTACACGTTATATATATATCTTTCTACTTTTCTACCTAAAATGTTGGTTCTGAAGTTTTGAAGTTGCAGTGTTGCACACGCACTTTTATATGTATATGTTTCTGCTCTAATGGTTTTCATTCTTTTCTTTTAATTTATTTGTCATTATGACATTTTAGGGCTTAAGGGACGATCAAACTGCAGGCTAATTTCTATGGATGAAGTTAAGCAGCATAAAACTGGCGGTTCTATTTTGACAGTTCTAAAAGGCCGTGTTTATAATGTTTCCCCATACATGAAATTTCATCCTGGAGGTATGCAACACTACTTGATTCTGCAACTTGTGATTGGTTCTGAGATCATTTTTCAGTAATCTTATGTGAAATAGGCAGTACAGAACATCCTTATAGTAATTTAACATTATATTGCAGATTCTTTGAGAAATTCTCTCCAAGTTTTACTTCTTTGGGATGCATGTCTATTGATCATGACTTATCATGCACATATATTTAGCTTCTACATTCTTCTTGCCGTTTTCAATCACTAAATTTATGAAAATTGCACCATCTAGATTTATGCTGATCTTCTTGAAGCTATATTCTGGAGTAACTACTGACTGTTTGTCAGGACAAATTTGGAATCTAAATGACTTAGAGATATTTACAGATTTACTGCATCCAAGTGCCAATAAGTTCACAAGTTCACCTCATGTTCAGTTGACTGAGTACTCTCCTAATAGGCATATACAACTATCAACTATGTTTTCCCCCCTTTTTCTTATAAAGGTAGTAATAGTTATAGCTTATAATTTTATTTTTTTTTGACAGGTGAGGATATGCTTATGAAGGCAGCTGGCAAAGACTGTACTGCTTTATTCAGTATCCTTAGTTTTTATCACGTGTCTACTGGCTTTTTTTTATCTAAATGAATTTAGACAACGCCGTCAAGATCAGTAAACTAGGAAGTAAACAAAGAAACAAGTATGACCATGTTGGAAAATTTTCTTTTAACAAGTACGAGTATCACTATCTAATAAAATTTCCTTTTAGTCTTGTAAAAGAGTAAGCAATTATTTATTTCCAATATCATAATATGAATACATATAGGTATTTATCTATATAAGAGGAGGTAAAGAGGATCCTATAATTATTTTATATTTATCACTTAATCCCTATAATCAAGTTAATCATTAAGGATCTCATCCTTATAATCAAGTTAATCTAAATTAATCATGATCCCTACAATTAAGGGTATTTGTAGAAATATTCAACACTCCCCTTCAAGTTGGAGCATATATATCCATGTTCAGCTTGTCACAAAATTTTGAGAATCGTTTTCCTTCTAATGCTTTAGTGAACACATCAACAACTTGGTTGGATGATGTGAATGGAGTGACAATTTTCTGACTCATTACGCACTCGCGAATAAAGTGACATCAACCTAAATATGTTTAGTCTTCTCATGAAAATCTAAGTTATCACAGTACATTGGTAGTGGTTCATTGTAGGTGAACCCTAATTCTTCAAGCAAATTCTTCCGTTATAATATTTCGGTTACAGTGTGAGCCATGACTTTGTACTTAGCTTTGACAGTCGACCTAGCAACAACAGTTTATTTCTTACTTCGCCATGTTACTAGATTTCTCCCTACATAAGTGCAATACCCAGAAGTTGACCATCTGTCAGTCTTAGATCCAACATAGTCAACATCAGAATAAGCTTCGATCTTTAGGTGCCCATTTCTCTTAAATGACAATCCTTTTCTGGAGATTTCTTAATGTACTTAACAATCCTGATAGTGGCATTCCAGTGAACTTCAGATTATCTATAAACCGACTGACTATTCCAACTGCAAAGGTGATGCTAGGTCTCGTTATTGTTAAGTAGATGAATTTCTCAACAAGTCATTTGAATTTTGCCTTATCCTCAAAGAATTCTTCAGTATCATCCCAAACACGTGAATTGATATCCATAGGCTATCAACTGGTTTCATTCCAAGCAATCCGGTTTCTTTGAGCAAATCTGTAGCATACTTCCGTTGGTATAATGAAACTCCAGACTTGTGATGAGCAATTTCAATTTCCAAGAAATACTTAGGACGTCTCATATCCCTTGTTATAAAGTGTTGCTGCAAATACTTCTTAGTTTCGTCTATCCCACCTATATCACTGTCGGATATTAGGATGCCATCAACATAAATCATAAGCACGATAATCTCATTCGTGCTTTGTCGTACAAACACATAATGATTCAATTTGCACTGTTTAAAGCCAACAACACTGATAACTTACAAATCAGGCTTTGGAGCTTTGTTTAAGACCATAAATAGTCTTTTTAAGTCTTCAAACCATAGTAACATTCTCCCCCTGAGCAATATACCCGGGAGGTTGCTCTATAAACACGATCTCGTGCAAATTGCCATAAAGAAAAGCATTCTTCACATCTAGCTGATACATTGACCAAGATTGATTAACAGCCAAGGAGAATAAAACTCTAATAGAATTTAGGTGATCAGTAGGAGAGAAAGTCTCAAAGTAATCAACACCGTAAGTCTGTGTAAATCCTTTGGCCACTAGACGAGTTTTGTATCGATTAATAGTACCGTCAACTTTAAATTTCATAGTAAATACCCAAAGATAAGCAACAATATCAACAGAAGATGGTGCAACTACCAGTTCCCAAATACTACGAGAGATAAGGGCAGACATTTCCTCATCCGTTACTGTTCGCCAAGCCGAGTGTTGATAAGCCTCAGAGTAGGAAGTTGAAATTTCTGTAGATAATAGAGAAACAACAAAAGCGTGAAACATAGGACCAAGGTAATCAAACGAGATATGATTAGACAAAAGATGAATAGTGCACAACCGAATACCTTTACGAAGAGCAATAGGCAGATCAATATCGAAGAGGTGAGAAGCATCAGGAGCTGCAGAAAGAGGAGATGTGAGGGACATGAATCTAGTTCTGGCTAAGCACGCCTCCTGTGCACATGCAATGGTTTAGGAGACGGAGCATCTGTATTGGGAGGAGACATAGATGGTGGGATAGGTAGGTAATGGAGGGAGACACTAATGTATCATATGGGGGGGGGGGGGGGGGTGGGGGGGGGGGGGGGGGGGGGAGTATAGTTGAGACTCAAAAAACGTAACATCAAATACAGGTGTAATTGCGTTTTATGAGTGGATCAAAACAACGATATCCTTTTTGTGTGCGAGAATATCCAAGCAAGATGCATTTTATAGAGCGAGGTCCAAGTCAGGAGTAAAATTATGAACAAAACAAACACAACCAAATTTGCGAGGAGGCACAAAGACAAGAGATTTGTCAAGATGAAGACAAGAGAAGGGGATACCCTCATGTAACACAGTAGATGATATCCTATTTATGAGAAAGTAAGCTGTGAAAACATCATCACCCCCAAAATACTTAAGAACATGCATGTGACAAAGAAGAGTACAAGCTGCATCTAAAATATGACGGTGTTTGCGTTCAACAACTCCATTTTGTTGGAAAGTATTTGAACAAGAGGTTTGATGAATTATGCCATGAGAATCACATAATATAGACACAGTCTTCTGAGTGAATTCAAGTGCATTTAATCAGTACGAAGAATACACAAGGTAATAGAATATTGAGTTTTTATTTTATTATAATATGATATTAACACCTCGAGAACCTCACACCTATTTTTTAGTAAATATAACCAAGTTATGCAAGAATAATTATCAACAAAAATTATAAAATACTGAAAACCTTCTCTGGACTCAACTCTACTAGGTTCCCAAACATCACAATGAACAAGTTCAAATGCAAAAGAACTACATTTATCAACTTGAGAAGGATAAGAAATATGATGGTGTTTGCCAAACTCACAGGACTCCCACTGGAAATCAATAGACAGAACGGGAACTAACTTGAGAGTGGAAGAAGATGTGTGACCTAGACGATAATGCCACTGATAAGGAGACAATTTCTGAGAGTGCCCAGGAACTTGCCGGTGTAGTCGAATCTAGATAGTATAGGTCATCACTCTCATGTTCTCCACCAATCATCCTCTTTGTGTGCAAGTCCTGAAAAATACAATAAGATGCATAAAAAGATACAATTGTGAGTTTTTGTTAGCTGACTTATGTACAATAAACTAACAGGAAATTTAGGTGTAAGAGAATATTTTCAAGAGTGATATTTGCAGTGGGCCTGACAACACCTCTTTCCATAATCGGAGAATATGTACCATTGGTTAGACGGACAAGGGATAAAGATGAGGAAACAAAAGAGGAAGAGAAAACATACTTGTTACCAGTAATATAAGCTGACATACCAAAATCCAACATCCAAGACTTATCACAAGACACAACAAGTGCACCTGGAGAGGATGAGGCAACAGTGACAGAGGGAATGCCAGCAGAAAAACGAAGGAATTTCTCATAATCAGTACGAGAAATAGAGACTATATTTTCATGATTGCTAATGTCTGGTGATCGAGTCAATAGTTCAGGGGATGCATTATTAGCCCATTTAGGTTTACCAAACCTCGCCCAACACTTCTCGGAGGCATGGTTGGAATGACCATAATGAACACACAAACGACTACTCCTGATGATATTTGTTCCACGACCGTGACTACTATTACGACCCTAAAAGAACATATAACCGCAAGCAGTCATAGCCGAAGTGTCGGAAGATGAGAAAAAATCAATGTCAGGACGACCTGTGGTCACACGAAGAACGTGAGACAGAGTATTTGATAGTGTGGGAATGTTATCATTTACCAGTAGATTATCCTGAATCGGTCGTAGAGTGGAATCCAAACCGGATTGGAATTTTGCAACCAAGAATTCCTTCCATTGATTCT
>JAGFNQ010004840.1:0-77172 GCA_024364735.1 Boesenbergia rotunda
AACCTTTTTGCGCTAATATAAAATTGCCCGTAGTAAACGGTCAAGGACCGTGGGCGTTGGAGTAGGAGCCGAATGCGACTCCGAACCAAGTAAAACTACTTGAGTTCTGTGTGTGTTTTGTTTAAATTCTGCTACGTACTGTCTCTTTTCAATCCGAAACGTATTCACGATATTCACCCCCCCCCCTCTGTCGTATTTACTCGATCCAACATCTTTTGCACTCGGTCACAGCTTCTTTATACTCTTTATATAGGCTCAGACCCTCACAATATTTAATGACCGAATTAACGTCGTTTATTGCCATTTAACCGACCATATCCAAACGTCTGGGGGTTACTGATATTGCATTAATCAAAATTAATGCATGCATCAGTTACATTTGAGCAAAATATTGGTTCATCTGCTTGGGCAAATTTTGCCCCGACCGATCGGACATTCGACGCGCGCAGGTCATGCACGCACACGAGTTCACTTGATTCAATACAAATCCGGGCCTTGGATTTGCACCCCCCCCCTACGCACCCACGCGTGAGAGAGAACCTCTCCCTAGCATTTGTTCACAACTATCATGCTTATGAAACAATATAAATCAACATTTTTGCCTAGAGACTCCCAATGTGGGACTAAAGTCTCATTCACAATGGAACCTCTTTATTCTCCTCATCACTTTCTATTCACTAGAAAGTTCCAATGTGGGACTAAAGTCCCACCACCTCTCTTTCTATTCACACTATATATCTAACATATATTTGGATATTTTATATATCATTAAATGTTATTTAGATTTTATATATCAGTTACGATAACTAGTTATGTTTTTTCTTAAATTGCTTTATAATTGTATTTCATTTTTATTATATTGTTTATCTTCTTTTATGCTGGAATGTTGTTCTTTTTGATCCAATTTTGATGTGTCTGTATTCTACTAGACTCTTTCTTTATGTATATATTGACTACTATTTTTTGAATATGATTTTGGATATGAATATGTCTTGACCCAGATTTTTGGATATGTATGTATTCTCTATCATTAAATTGCTTTAATTTGGATTCGGATATGGATTTGTCTTGACCCAACTTTTTAGCTATGTGAATTTGATACAATTAATGGTTTTATTGTTTTGTATGTGTTAGATTATATGCTATATTGCTTTGGATATGTGTTATGATTTAAATATGTATTTGTATTGAATGTAAATATGGTAAGTGAGAAAACTGGAGAAACTATGCTGAAAAATTATCATAATTATCGACGGATATTTAGCATATCCGTTGCTAATAGTGACGGATTATTAACTATTCTGTCGTTAATAGCGACGGATTATTAACTATTCTGTCGTAAATTGAGACGGATTTTTAACTTTTCGTCACTATCTATGCAAACCCAAGTCCACTGCCTATTTTTAATCGACGGATAGGCCAATTATCCGTTACTAATAACGACGGAATAGTCAATAATCCGTCGCTATTAGCGACGGATATTTACGATATCTATCGTTAGTGTTGATAATATAGTGACAAAACATTTTGATTCCGTTGCTATAATGTTATAGATGACCTTCGGTTTCTGTTATTTAGCAATGGAATTTTTTTGTATATGTTGTAAATTATGATAGATTATTTATTTACTATTCGTCGGTATTAGCGACGGATAAAAATGATCCGTCATTATTCTCGGCTATGACGGTGTGGAAGTCAACGACGTTGTTTCCGTCACAAATCCGTCGCTATTAGCGTTTAACGACTGAATAACGATGAAATTAGTTCGTCGTTAAAGTCTGTATTTTTTGTTGTGCTTTGCGACCGAGGAATCTCCAGAAGAGGTGTGCTGTACTCAGAACTTCCGGATCGGCTGCCAAATTTGTTTGTATTTTTTATTATATTTTTTCTAATTTTGATAGAAAGAACGAGTAAATGATAAAATAAAAAAAAAATCAAAAGATTGATATTCTCCTCCACTATCCATCGCAACAGTCTTACAGCTTTGTGCTAAGCATGAGTAGCGGCAAGGGTAATTGAATTTGTTTTTTAATTGCCACATTAAAAATCACATAGAAAAAAACAATTTAATAAAATTAATAAAAAGATCAAAAAATGACTCATCAAATATTTTTAAGTATTTGATAACCCAAAAACCCAACTCAAAAGGTCCCCGGGGCTATGGTACAGCGGTAAGGTCACTAGTTGTTAACCCACGCATCCGCGGTTCGATTCCCAGCTACGGCGCATTTTGCAGGAATTTTTCCTCCAAATGGGGCGCGAATCCTGGGCCGCTGGGCTTCTAGATTGGCCACCATGAGCACTTCCCAATTTATCCTGGTGACCGATGGAAAACTTCTATGAGACCGAACCGATGACCGCATATTTAATTTGTCTGCTGTCTGATTCATGAACTTTTTGCGTCAACCTAACTTGATAGGTTGGCCTAGGATGTCGATGTGTCAATGCAACCCTCGAGAGGTTGCATGCCCCCTTAACTAACCCCTTTAAAACACATAATTGCGACATGCTACTATGCTAGGGGGGAGAGTGGACCATGTAAGCATGGCCTACGTACTGAGTTAGGGTTAGGTCATTTTCATGGTACCTATTATCAATTGATTGGAAGGATGGCAATTAATTGAATGAGATTCCAAATAACTAGTTGTTATCAAATATCTTTTAATAAATAGATTTGATAATCTTATAGGACAAACCCAACAGAGAAAATAATGTTTGTTTGACATGCATCGATTGATTGGCATCCCTTAAATGTGTCAATCGATTGATTGAAATCATTTACTGGATTAAAGTTAATCCCATGCGACTGGTAGATTCAAAATTAAGAAAATTGAACATGAAGAAATTTAGGGGTACCTACGCGTGCAACAATGTCTATTTTGTATGAATCTGCCAAAATTGTTCGATGATCAGAGGTTTTTTTTAAATTAAATAATATGGACAAAGTTAAGGGAGCTCCACCACAAATCTAAGGCATTGTGAGCTCTCAAATACCTTGACCAAAAAAAAATTGATCCTAGAGATCTTGAATGGAATGACATTTTGAAAAATAAATGTCTTTTAATAAATTTTAAAAATATGGTACACTCTTTAAATATTAAAAGAAATTAAATGTGTTTTGATAAATTAAAGTACACCAGAGGACGAAAAGGGCGTACGCGATGTCCGAGGAATGAGAAACTAGAGAGGAAGTCTGTTTGAGGTGAAGGCCGGAGTCGGATTCGGATGAGCCTAAATCTGGATAGTCGAAAATCACCCAAGCGAACGAAGATGGAGAAAAGTCAACATGGTGTTGACTTTGACCAATAGGTCAACTGAGGCGCCTCAGTTACCTCTGGAGGTGACTCAGTTGAAAAGAATGAGTTTTGTGCATAAGGGAAACTAAGGCACCTCAACTGATACTCGAGGCACCTCAGTTACCTCTGGAGGTGACTCAGTTTAAAAGAATGAGTTTTGTACATAAGGGAAACCAAGGCACCTCAGCTGATACCCGAGGCGCCTCAAGTCGGAACTGAGGCATCTCGGGCCGGAACTGAAGTATCTCAGATTGAAAAATGATCAATAGTTGTTGTTGGCATCGTAGATAAAATCTTATTCAATTGAGGTGTTTCAGATCAGTGTCAGTACAGCGATAACATCTATTTTTGGACTATAAATAGCCCCCTAAAACTAGGAAGAAGAAACAATAACTTGTATTGAATTTTCTAGTTCATTCTGAGCTTTCAAGAGTTTGTAAGAGACTTTTCCGCTTATATTAAAGGAGACTTTTTAGTGGAGCTTTTCATCATCTTGGATTAACAATCACCCTGGTTGCAACCAAGTAAATAGTGACCACTTCTTTTATAGTTATATATGTTTGAGTTATTTATTTTGATTGCTTAACTAACCTATCCATCTTTGCTCAGAATTTGCAAAAGATATAATTTAACTTTGCAGGGCTATTCATCCCCTCTAGCCAGTCTGCACGGGACCAACATTATGAGATGGTTATTAATTTTATTTTTGTGAATTTAGTTTGAATTCTAAGGATTGATTAATATTTAAGTTGGATTCAGGTTTAATAATTCATTAGTTAAGTGTACATTTCAAAATTAGCTTCCCAACTGTGGCAAGGCACAGGGGCCTTCTTGGGTATCGAAGCAACAACTACTTTTAGACAAAGCCTTTTAAAGAAATTATATACTTAACTTTCTTCTTGAGAAATCCTAGTCTAACTAGTTTAGGATGTGGTGAGGTGCTGACGTGGTTGCAACTTCTATCCGCGAGATAACGTTCACCAAACTTCCTAATTGCCTGTGTACCACCTGGTCACTTAGGCAGCGGTCAAAGTCCATCTTTCTGCCTTGTTCGAGTTGTTGATAAAGTTGCTTCATGGTCACCTGAATGTTGTTGAGTCGGCCATATACTTAATCGCCTGGACCCTTTGAAATCCTTTCATCGAGAGTTATCACCAGCTAGTCACCTCCGAACTCTATCTGGTTGCCTGGAACGACCTAGCATGCTTTCCTACAATTATTATACTTAATAAGTATAATTTAGAATCTAAAGTTACTCACACTTACTTAACTAGATTAACCCATCTAGTTCAGTTTTGCTAAACAATCAGCCTCCATCTGATTTCACACACTTAGACTTGTACCAAACAATTAACCTCCAGTTAGAAATTTTATCTTCCAAGTCTTAATCACTTGGACTTAATTCACCTAGCCTCTAATTAGGAATTTTATCTACTTGGTCTCCAATTTAGACTTAGCTTATGCTTGCTTCCCAACTAGGACTAGATGACTAGATCCACTAGAATTTGATCACTGTCGATTCACAACCAGACTTGTCAAGTATCTTACACCTACAAATATGGCACAACTGGTTAGATCACAACTAACCTAACTTTAACCTTTGTCATATATCAAAACTCTGAGTTATATGTTGGGCATACATCACGAATAATCATTCCCTTTTTGATCATATGAAAACTAAGTTAAAGTTAGTAAATTATCAAAATGAAAATTTATATTTATATTCAATGTATGAAAGAAGATAGTGTTAAGTGTAGTCATACATGAATATAATAAATAAATAACTCCCCCTTAATTATTACTCCCCCTTAATCAGATAAAAAAAATAATATTAGGAAGTTAGTTTAATTAAAAACAATTTTAAAATTTAACTTTTTAGCCCCTTCTCACCCTTTTTCATATATTAAAATAGGTTAAAGCTTAAATAAAGCATAACATATTAGTAAAGATTTAAATGCAAGATTTTTAAGAATAACAATTCAAATGCAAACCAAAATAAGTAGTAAATATAAAGTCAAGCCAAATACAATTCAATTATATTCAAATTTATAAGAGGCTATTACTGTTTAACTGATATAAATAACTATAATATAAAATGAATAGTCTATGATAAATTGGTTTGATCAGAAGGTGGGGTCAACTAACTCATATGCTGAGCACATAACATATCCAAGATTTTTACCATTTTTATCTTTATAAGTTGAAATTCACGATTTATGTTTACCACAATGTGAGTCATGAGTTCTACTAAAGTCAATGTAGATGAGGGAGCTATAGAGACTAGAGATTAGGGTGGTTGGGTTGTATTAATACTAGGCTTACTAGCGTATCATCAACCTCTGTATGGTATATTGGTCATCCTTCCAAACTAAGATATTTTCTCTAACAACTAGTTTAGCTAAGTTAAATTACTTAACTCTATTCTATTAAGATTATTCAAGTGTTGAATATTTCCTCTGGAAATTTCAATCCCTAACGATTCAAAGATGTGAGTAAGAATATTGACAGTAAGACATAAGGACTTGGTGACTTATAATTGTGGTTGGATTAAGCTTGTGACGAAGTAGGTATAAGAGAAGAGAGTGAAAATGGTGCATTATTGATTGGCTTCAAGCATTAATTGGTAAGACACATGTGGTGATACCTTTGTTTAAAACATAGTTTTTGTCTTGAAGTTTATTAGAAAAAAATTAATTATGGTTGAATTTCTATTTTCACCAAAGAAGTATGTGTACATCATACTTAAGATAATATGGGAGAAATGACTGGGAAGCGATAGTTGCATATCCGAGAAGCAGATGATGTTGGAAAAGGATGGACGTAGTTCAAGTTGGGTTCGCATAAGATCAAGTGTGAATGCAATGTTATGACTTCCTACTGGAGATGCATAAGAAAGATAATCTAATTTGGTTAGATTGCTGTATAATTCAGCATAGAGGTCAAGATTGAATATTTGATCATAATAGAGAAGTTTAGATAACCCATAATAGGATATGATATCAAGGGTATCAGGACAATGCTAAGAGGAAAAGTGTCAACTTAGATATTTAGGAGACATAAGAATATATATATATATATATATATATATATATATATATATATATATATATATATATATATATATATTGTTCAAATATTAACATAAGTTCTTCATAGAGAAATCTAGAATCAATGGAAGGATGAGCTAAAATCACAGTTGATCGACATCTAAAACAAACGAAGAAAATGTTAATAAAAAATGGAAGTTGTCAGGAGGAAGAAGAAGAATAAAGTTACCTCTACATGATGATCTTAAGAAGAAAGGAAAAGGATCCTTGAGACACGAGTTGACGTTGGTTTTGAATTAGAATCGGAATCAGAAGAAAGGATATGTTTTGGGATTTAGAATTGGTGGCTACTCGAGTTTGTTTATAAATGTATTGTACAGGTGATCGGGGGGGGGGGGGGGGGGGGGGGTAGGGGGGTATAGATTTTTCTTCAGGAACAATTTATTTGCAGTCACCTGTATTCCTATACGAGCTATCGGAGGTTGATAATGTTGACTTTTTGAATTTTGTTCCTCTGGCTAGGTTTTCAATCTTGCCTTAGGTTTATAAGTCAAAATAGTGAAATCAAGTCAAGATGCAATGAAAATAGTGGCATTTTACGAAGAATAACTAACTATTTATGAAAAATAAGTTTTTCAAAATAATTTTCTAAATGTCCAATTTAATTTTAAACTTGTTTATCTCTAGGATAAAAGCTAACAATCAGTTGGTCAACTTAGAGAAGAGTTTTCAACTCAATCTTATGAAAACTAAGTTGTTAATATGTGAAAATTTTCTAACATGATTATTTTAAAAGTTTTTTTTAGCCCAATTCTTGTTAATGCACTAATATAAGCATTTGAAATTTAAAGACGGTAACCCCATGTATTTGACATCATTCTATATTTCACAAACACAAGCAAGTTATTCATTAGTGTGTTTTGTGAGATGATGACAGTCTAGACCTATAGGAACATGCTATCTATAGTATATCCTACACTAAGTCCATTTATGCATGACATGAATAGGATAATAAATAATTTTGTAATTATATAAAAAATAATTTTTAAAATCATAGATTTGAAAGCACGAAAATATGGTTAAACCCATAACCTAGTCTAATAGTTCAAAAGTTGGCTCCCCCTATGTTGAAGCTCTAATAGATTTTAATTTTGTGATTGGGTTAGTATAAGAAATGTTAGCATTTATCACATGAATAATTTGTTTAGGTATACAATAATAGTTATTTTCTACTTAGTTAACTAGGCATGATTTTGTAACCCAAAGAATCTTATTTCTAGCATTTCTTTTGACTAAGAAAATATAAAAGACATGGTTCTAACTCAAGTTAAATCCAAGTCTAATTTTGTTATATGCATCTCATCTAGTCCCAATTATCATATTCAAACATTTAGAACTATATGTGAACATGCTTAAAGTAGACTTTAACTCATTGACTTGGTTTTTCAAATCAGAATTCTTTTTTTAAGTTGTGACACCTGAGTTGAGGTTCCAACGTGACTAACCTAAGTCAGTAAATCTAAGTTAGTCCTTTCTTTAATGTTTTTGACCTCCTTAAGTAAAGTTTTAACTTTAGACTTGTATTTAGCTAGAGTTTTGGTCAAATAGGCAAATGTAACATATAATTTTTAGTATTTGGATTCGTTACCTCGTTAGTTGACTCATCTGTGTCTCTGATTTAACTTGAATTTGATGTTGAGTTGTACTCTGACTTTGATTTTGAGCTTGAAACTTCTTGGATCATCGTAGTGCTAGTAGATTGACATGATCTAAATCGATTCAAATTTTGATGATGACTCGTCCTAAGTTGCTTTTAGGGCCTTATTCTTCTTCTTCTTCCCGTGTTCTTTCTCCTTTTCTTATAGTATGGGGCAGTCTATTCTGAAATGCCCTTTATTCTGGCATTCAAAACATCGAATGTTTGCCAGATCCATGCTCGAGATCTCCTTCTTGAAGAATCTTCGGGTGAATTTCTTCCATCAAATCATCCTTTTAACTAAGTGTGCAACTTCCGAAGATAGATCATCATCATCAGATATTGATTCGGGTTCAAATTTTGACTCAGTTTCTTCCTTTGATTTGACTCTTGGCTTAGATTTACTTGCAATTAAAGCTATACCATTTTCCTTTTGATCAAGATTAGTCTATTAACGGATTTCAAAATCATAACAGAATTCATCTAGTTTAATGATAAAAATATCCTTAGATATTTTGTATGCATTAACCACATATGGCCATAAGATAGTCTTTGGAAATGCCATAAGTGCATGCCTGATAAAATTGTTGTTGTCTACTTGTTTGCTATTCCGTGTATGCCATTTAGTATTTCTTTAAAGCGGTTGTATAGCTAACTTACCATTTCACCTTCTCTCATTTGTATGTTTTGAATTTGGCTTAGGAACAAGGCCTTTTTAGTGGTTCTTAAGTTAGTTGAACCTTCACATAGTTCAATTAGATTTTCCAAGAGTTGTTTAGCGCTGCTAAATTGATCAACTTTGGTCAGTTATTCCCGTCTTAGCCCATATTATGTAGTTGTGGCTCTAACAGTGGTTTGAGTTTTTTTTTATCATCGCTTGTCTAGTTTTCAAAAAGAATTAGAGTATGATCTGGAGTTCTAGGCAGCTTAAAGGAAATCTTGATGATAAAATAATTTTCTATGTCATTCATCAGATAGTATTCCATTTTATTTCTCTAACAAGCAAAATTGTCCATTGAAAAGTGTTGGGTGGGTTGTGTTGAATCCTTCTTGTAAAGTCATATCTACAAATAAGTATTTCTTCGAGTTATATTAAGGCTTAGGACATGATATGGGTTAGGTTTGAGTTTGGTATGGTTGTAATTAGGGTTTGGATTTAGGTATGGGAAAGGCTCAAATTATTAACCAATATATTGTTTGTCCTTGATTTTGGGCGCTAAGTTCGACTTAGGATACATTCAGGTTTTGCATTGAGCGAATTTAGCAAGAGTTTTAAAAATTAGCTTCTAGGTCATAGCGAGACACAATGTCATCTTGAGTATCGAAGCAATGATCACTACTTAGACAACAATTTTTTAAGAATTAGGAGCTAAATTAACTTTAATACAAAGCCTTGGTCTAACTGGTTTAGATCAAGGTAGAGATAATTTCTGCTAGTTCCACTTGAATATAAGCACCAGGTAGGGAAACCTAACGTAGACATGCAACTATCCAAGCTTTCCTAGTTTTTATTAGCTCAACCCTCTCTAATACCAAATTATAGGATCGAGATCAATGCTAGAGGGGGGGAGGGGTGAATAACGTTAAGAATCTTTTCAATCAAAAAATAACTAAGCAAATAGTAACTAAATCAATTAGGGTTAATACAAAAAAATAATAAATTAACTTAGACTGATTCAACCATGAAAGACAAAGGCAGTAATAATATCTAGTAGTTGAGCATGCAAGTTGATCAACCAAATTAGAAGAATAGGTCAGAAGTATAGACATGCAATAGTTTAAAAAATTAATTCTTATTTCTAATTTTTCTTAGGTGGAGAAACCTTAAAGAAAAAGATTCTAAAAATTTAAGCACTATAAAAATTAAGGCAATACTTAAACAAATAAAAATCATTATTCTAGATCTTACCATCAGAAATAAAGTGTGTGTCGCAGCACAGAAGGCAAAGGAGCACTCAAAGCACTAGAACAGAACTAGATGATTGTGTAATGGATGATTTTCAAGTTCTTCCTTGAAGCTCCTTATATAGGACTCTCTTGTGCACTTGGAGCCTTCTCGATCGCATGCACATGTGATGACATGGCTGCAACATCTATCTGTGAGATAATGTTAACGAAGCTTCTCGGTTGTCTAGGCAGGGGTTAAACTCCATCTTGACCGCCTTGTACGAGTTACTAATAAGTTTGCTTCATGATCACCTTAAAGTTGCTTAGTCACCTGTATACCTGGTCACCTATGTTGGTGTAATCTTCGTTAGGTCAGGGTTGACTTAGTTACACTAGGCACGGCTGAGCTTGAGTTTCGATATTTGATAATGATGTTTGAACATTGTGTGAGTCATGTGGGTCAAGGTTGACTGGAGACTTGACTGGTGAAGTCTAGGTGGATTGGGAAAATCGCATGCTGGCACGGAAAAAATCCTAGTGGGACTAGGTAAAATTTAGGTGGATTAGGGAGATCGCATACTGGCATAAAAAAGTCCTAGTGGGATAAGACACACCTAGCGGGACTAGGTGAAGTCCAAGTGGATCGGAGAGATCGCACGTTGGCAAGAGAGAAGTCCTAGTTGAGAACTAGGCTAGGGAAAGTCCAAGTTGGTCAAAGGTTTGATCGAACACATGGTGAGGGAGTCCTAACTGTTCATGGTTGACAGGGTTAGGTAAGGAAACCCTAGACTTGAGAGCTAAGCAAGGTAGGGTTGGGCAATAGATTGGATGATTGATTGGGTTGTTGTCTCGTAAGAACAAAAAGGTCTTTAATTGACTGGGTCATCGATTAAGGGGTCTACCAATCGATTGGGTGATCGATTAGCGCATGATTATCGCGAGAACAGAAGAATGCTGAATTGATTGGGTAATCGATTCAGCATCCTCTTAATCGATTAGGCAATCAAATGAGGACCATAATCGATTGGTCAATCGATTACAACTGTATTACCCGAGGGCATAGAAAGGTGTTGAATCAATACAACAATCAATTCTTAATTCAATGGTTAATTGATTAAGCTTCAAAAAATAGTCGTTGAATGGATAGTCTGACATGGTAATTGATTAGGTGATCGATTGGGTGAATTAGAGGTCACGGGTATATAGGGTTTTTACGCAGGTTGAAGCGACATCACTTCGGAACTCCTCTTCTTCATCATCGCCATTTCGAGTGAGGTCTTGGAGCATAGTATTGTTGCATTTTCAAGGATCAAGAGTTTGTTGGGGCAATCAGCCCAAGTATGATCTGGAAGATCATGGGTTTTGATGTGTGTGTCAATATGAGTAAGTTAGGGTGTGTTGTTGGACTAATATGTGTATATGAGTGTGCAAGTTTACAGGTACACATAGACTTGGTTGGATGTCTTCAGGTGAAGGGTGGCATGGAGGCAAGCGGTTGGCTTGTGTGCCCATCCGAGGGGCCATGGATAGCAGAGATGATGAGCCGAGGGATGCGGACTTCGAGGGATGCGTGAAGGGAGGCATGGAGGCAAGCCGAAGGCTTGTGTGCGCATCCGAGGGACGGGAGCCAAAGACGAAGAGGGCGTGAAGGCAACAGATCGAGATTGCTCATTGAAGAGTCAACTAGGTCGTGAGGGTCCAAGTGTGAGTGTTTGTACTCGAGAACTAAACTGGGAGGGTTCGAGTGCAGAGAGAAATGCACTCGGGAAGGGAAACCCTAGGCTTAGGGAAGGACCAGTCGACTGCTCCTCGTACAGTCGACTGGGGTGGCTAGAATTCGAAAGGTCAGTGTAAGAATTCGAATTCAGGAAAGGCCAGTCGACTGCCCCTGGGGCAGTCAACTGGTAACGACCATATTTCAGCTCAAGCTCTATTTAAGAGAGCTCGTTTCAAGCTGTTTACCGTTGGCGAAACCTACTTGGATAGAGTGGGTTAGTAGGCTATATTGCTCAGATAGTGTCCTAGAGTTGTGGAGAGGTTTCTCCATCCACAAGGAGCTATGAGATCTAGCCAGATGTGCTCCGGAGAATCATCCACCGACGGATTAGGGATCACCCACCTTACGGACAGCCGTGGAGTAGGAGCATCATCTCTGAACCACATACATCGGTGTGTTTCTTCCTTATTTTAGTTTAGTTTTATTTTGTATATTCCGCTTGCGCACTAACGGTTATAGGAAGAAAATCGAAGAAACGCTATTCACCCCCCTCTAGTTTGCCGAACACGATCTAACAAATGGTATCAGAGCGAAGGTCCGCTCTTATTGTAATAACCGCCAAAAGAGCACAAGCTAGAGGAGAGACTGATGGAAGACAAGTTGGGATGACGATATCAACACTCCACCTCCGTATGATCATGAAGATTTCGACTATTGGAGGGCAAGGATGAAGACTTGGTTTGGAATGGAGTGGGAATGCATAATGGTGCTAGAAGAGCCCTTCGAGATTCCAAAGGATAAGCACGGGAAGAAGCTTGGACTTAGATATTAGAATAAAGAGTAACAAAGTCAATCAAAGGCAAATGCAAAGGTAATTTCAATATTAGTAAGTATTTTGCCTAATCATGTGTTGAGTGGTGTAGGAGAATACAAAAATGCACATGACTTGTGGAACAAGTTGGAAAAATGTCATGAGAACCGTACACAAGCTTAAATAGTGGAAGAGTCCAAAGAAATAAGTTCAATGGTTCAAGAAGACCAAGAGAAAGAAGAGTTGTCAACTTCATCAAGTAAAGAGGCACAATCAAGTGAAAGATCATCCACCTCATCAAGAGAAGAAGATGAGATATCAACTTTAAGGATTGAGGGGGAGGAGAGACTCTCATCCACACCGAAGCAAGAAAAAGTTCCAACCTCCGCCAAAGCAAAATCAAAGGATCATATTATATGCTTTGGTTGCAACAAGAAGGGACACTACAAGGATAAGTGCCCATTAGGTAAAAGGGAGGTAAACCCTAAACCCATCTCAATTCATTTTAAATCTAATGTGGGTTGTAGGGAAAAGAAAGAAAAGAAGCACATTATGTGCTATTCTTGCAGGGAGCTAAGACATTATCACACTCAATGTCCAAGAAAAGGAGAGCTCAAGAAGATGGAGCATTTAAGAGATGGGAAAAAGTTGAGAAGAAAAGGAGCTCATGTCAAGGGGAAGTTACAAGGGTAAGGGAGGTAATCCCTAACTTTACTTATGCTTCTAATGTTTCTATGAATACTAGAAATAAGAATGATTGCTTGCTTATACGTACGTTTGGCTTTAAGTATCATGATAGAAATAGAAATTCTACAGCGTACCAAAATGCTAAAGATTCCATGTTTCATAATAAACCTAGGACTTTTAGACCTAAGGATCAAGCCATTAACCCTAAGAAAGGGAGACACATGCCTAGAAAAATGGGTAGACCTAAGAATGATCAAAATGGGCATGGTGATACTAAGGTTAGAAATTTAGAAAAGGAAAATCAAGTTTTGAGGGCAACGCTTGATAAATTAGAAAAGAACCTAGATAGACTCATTAGAGGGACCAAGGGATTGAGTGTGATACCGAAGGATCAACACATTAGAAATGATAGGTCGGGTCTAGGATATCACCCTAGGAGGTCAAACGATAGCAAAAAGTCGTATTCAAGGATGCCTTATGATTATGGTAAAGAAAAGGTCAAAAATGGCAAAGAAAAGTCATTTCAAAGGGAAAAGAAGGATTTGACCAAGAAAAAGGTATATAAAGTTAAGAGAGTAATAGGTGAAGGTCAAGAAGTAGCGGAGGAACACCGGTGTGGTCTTGCAATTGTGAATGAGTTATCTAGGGAGGTAACTAGGGCTAGGAGCTCAAGGGAGAGCTCTAGAGGTCAAAGTGTGATCCATGGTCAATGAATCTCAGGGGGTTTTCTCCTAAGAGAGTAGATGGAATATGGAGTGTGCCAAAGGGTTTAGAAGACTAAGGTGAGTCTAAATCCTAGGAAATTGGCACACTAAAAGGAGATTTATGGAAGAAAAGATGAAAATGGAAGTATATTTGGTAAAAATTGGGGATTAATGTGTAAATGTCATATAATTCAGTGTTAGGAATGTATTATGGTGAGAAATGGGAAGATACATCAAGGAGAGGTCAAAACTAGAACTTTTGTATAAGTTTCAATGACACAATTGAGGTAGGTTTGAATTCCATGTCAATCTTGGGATTCGGAATAGATTTGTTTAAAAACATATTTTTCCCAAGTAGATATAGGCTCCACAAACCTCTCCACGAAATTTCAGATTTTTTGGGGGTTTATGGAATTAGTTACGCATTTATAAAAATAGGACTGGAAAATTAAAATTCAGGTACCAGATGACTGGTCTCGTATAAATTTGAAACTAGAAAATTCAAATTACCAGTCAACTGCCCCTGTAAAAACCTATGGTTTTGCGTGCCACCTCCTACGAAATCTTCTCCTCCCCGACCTCCTCTCTCGTTCTAAGGTCCTCCCAAGCCCTAAAACACCTTCCTAGCCTCCTCCATCTCAAATCTACACCTAGGATTAGGAAAATCTCCTTCTTTGAGTCAAGCCTCACAAGTATTCATAATGCAACATCTCGGCAAACGGTAACTACTTGTGTAGTTTGTTTTTCACATTTAGGTCACGATTTGGAACTAATTTGTCTCTTGTTGCTTTATTTTCCTTGTTTTTCTCTTGTTATGGGATGTTGGGGATACATGCATGGGTATGTCACATGTTTAGGGTTGCACATAAGAGAAGAAAAGGTGAGGGGTCGTCGCAACAAGGTCAGGTAGACCAGGATGCGCCTCGGTTCCGATCTGAGGAGTGCCGGAGGAGATTCGCCGATAATGAGTTTGTATTGAAGAACTGTAGATACCTTAATAGGTCATATTTTCGAGAGAACACCCCCCCCCAAATTGCTGAAATGATTACTTATTTTGGGATAGAGCGGTTGGTGTATTGTCAGCATGACATCAATCTAGACATGTGTAAAGAGTTCTACGCAAACCTCACATGCATCAATCCCGATAACGAACTCTATGAGTCCATTGTGGCAGGAGTCACCATCCCCTTCTCACCCACGGTTTTAGGTGCATTTTTTGGACTGTAGGGCGTCCAACCATGCATTCACATATTTCCCAAAAGTTGTTGAGCACCTTACTTTCCCTGATGTCACTATTGATCAAATTCACATGCATTATTTTTCAAGACATCGATGCCTTACAAGGTGTATTTTTGACGCTAAGAGCATGAGTCCATTTAGCAATGTCTTGTATAAAATTGTCGTAGAGTGTATACTACCCTTTGTTACCAAGGGACGGGCGAGGATTCGACTACCGCACTTGGTAATGATGTATGGCTTAGAGAGGAGATTAGACATTAACATCACTCTGCATGCTTTTACATCTATTGTTCATTTTTCCCAGAGTGTGAATGGGAAGATCTACATGCCCTTTTGCCATGTCCTGACCGAGTTCTTTGAGTCTAGGGGTATATGCATGACTAGTGGTCAGGTATGTCACTTGTCCAAGGACTATGATCAGATTGGTACACGCCAGTTGTCCTTGGCAGGGATCGAGTGTAGGCAGGGGGACATAGTTTAGAGGCAGCGTCCTGAGTCCTCCAGTTCTGATGACTAGCCAGCAGGCGGAGTTACACAGGAGCAGTTCTCCGAGCTCCAGTCCGAGGTACACGAGCTGAGGGAGGATTTTCATACATTCCAGCAATGCCAGATGGATATGCAGATGCAGCAACAGGAGATATATGAGATGATACAGCAGTGGCATCTGACGCACCAGGCTCCTCCTCCACCTCCAGGCGACCACATGCAGTAGATTTGATTTGATGGTTTAGTGTTGATAGTAATTTCCTTGATTGTATATTTTATCTCTCAAACACTTTCTTTTGGCAGTGTAATATTTAGCAACTTCGGGGCTACGACCCTTATGATACTCTTATGCTTTGGTTTGACTATTGAATGAAATATCTATTTATGCTTTCATGTTATTTTATGAGTTTTTATCTCATGACTAGCTAGTATCTATATTGCTTGAAAGTCATTGCTTGCTATTGAATGATAAGATCTTGCTAAATATGGGCATAAGGGAGGTTTATGTATATGTATCTAAGGTTAAGGATAAAAGAGGGGGAGGTTTGTCATATTAAAAATATAATAGAAAAAGGAGGGAAGTGAAAGCAATTCTATGTGTAAAATGGTAATAGTTGAAGTTGGCAAACACATGGATTCATATATGGATTTCAAAGTTGATACAAATGCCAATTTTTGGAGGAGATTAGAGTTTGTATCAAAAGTTAAGCACATTTGATATTTTTCATGAAAATATATTTTTCATGAAAATATATTTTTGTAGGGTAGATTATATCCTAACAAATGTGTTTGCAAAATTTTACATTTTTCTGGATTTTGTAGAATTTTCTACGCGTTTCTAAATTTGGGATGAAAATTCAGGTTGCGACTGTATCAGTCGACTGCCCTGAGGGCAGTCGACTGATGTCTCAGGAAGTTTGCAAATTGGGTGTATCAGTTGACTAATGTTGTATCAGTCAACTGATAAGGCTGTGTTTGACTTCTGAAAGGTTTTTCAGAGGTAGTTTGGGTTCTTTTTTGCACTAGGGTTAGGATTGCTTGGGGCAATTTTTTTGATGATGTCAAAGGGGGAGAATTTGTGGTGCTAAGTTAGGTTTAACTTGATGGAAGAAAATTTATGGTGTTAAGTTGGGAAGAACTTGGTGTTATGGTGTTAAGTTGGGTAGAACTTAACTTTGTGATGGTTGTGAGAATTGAAAATTGGGAGAGGGCATAGGTTAAGGGAGAGGTTGCCTCTTATTTGCTATCCTTTAAATTTTCAATTGCTATTGATATTGGTGTTTTTGTTTACCTAACTTAAACATATTGCTACACATCAAAAAGGGAGAGATTGTTGGGGCAATCAACCCAAGTATGATCAGGAGGATCATGGGTTTTGATGTGTGTGTCAATATGAGTATGTTAGGGTGTGTTGTTGGACTAATATGTGTATGTGAGTGTGCAGGTTTGCAGGTACACATAGACTTGGTTGGATGTCTTCAGGTGAAGGGTGGAATGGAGGCAAGCGGTTAGCTTGTGTGCGCATCCGAGGGACCATGGATAGCAGAGATGCTGATCCGAGGGATGTGGATTTCGAGGCATGCGTGAAGGGTGGCATGGAGGTAAGACGAGGGTTTGCGTGCGCATCTGAGGGACGGGAGCCGAAGATGAAGAGGGCGTGAAGGCAACAGATTGAGACTGCTGATTGAAGAGTCAACTAGGTCGTGAGGGTCCGAGTGTGAGTGCTTGTACTCGGGAACTAATCCAGGAGGGTTCGAGTACGGAGAGAAATGTACTCGGGAAGGACTAGTCGACTGCTCCTGGGGCAGTCGACTGGGGTGGCCAGAATTCGAAAGGTCATTGTGAGAATTCGAATTCAAGAAAGGCAAGTCGACTACCCTCAGAGCGGTCGACTGGTAACGGTCATATTTAAGCTCAAGCTCTATTTAAGGGAGTTCGTTTCAAGCTGTTTACCCTTGGCGAAACCTGCTTGGATAGAGTGGGTTAGTAGGTTATATTGCTCAGATAGTGTCCTGGAGTTATGGAGAGGTTTCTCTACCCACAAGGAGCTACGAGATCTAGCCGGAGGTGCTCTGGGGAATCATCTACCAACGGATAGGGATCGCCCACCTTAAGGGCAGCCATGGAGTAGGAGCATCATTTCCGAACTACATATATCGGTGTGTTTCTTCCTTGTTTTTGTTTAGTTTTATTTTGTATATTCTGCTTGCGCACTAACGGTTGTAGGAAGAAAATCGAAGAAACGCTATTCACGCCCCCTCTAGCTTGCGGAACACGATCTAACAGAGGTGATTCCAAGCTAGAAGAAAGCAAGAAAAGCAAAAAGAGCTCGTTGTTGTAAATCTTGTAAGATTTCATTTGTTATTTTTCATATTCTTGAGTGTATTTCTTCTTGAAAGATTGTAAGAGGTTTCTCCACCTTAAGAAGAAGATCATTCATAGTGAATTGAGGATTGAGGAGAATGGACCTTTGGAGTAGTCACCTCAAGAAGGTGGATACCAAGTAAAATATTAGGTGTTAGCATTGCTTAAGTTTCTATTGCGACAAATCTTCATCGAGCAATGATTGGAGCTAATCACCCCCCTCTAGCCCGCCTACCGATCCAAACATGTGATATCATAGCAAGGCCGCTCTTATTTGGACTCATCGCCAGGAGAGCAAGAGTTAGAGGAAGAAGAAGAAAGAAGTTGAAGAAGAAACCCTAATTTCAAGAAGTTATCATCAAGGGGATTCAAGTTCAAAATGCAGTTCGGTTACGACATCTGGGCACCTCCACCATTCGACAAAGCCAATTTTGATCTTTAGAAGATAAAGATTGAAAATTTCTTAATGATGGAAATAGAACAATGGTTTTCTCTAATGGAAGGTTTTGAAGCTCCAACAAGCAACAATAGAAAGCTCTTCAAGTAAAACAAATAGAATAAGGAGAAAATCAAGAGATACGAAGCCAACAACAAAGTGACCAAATTATTGATCAATCTATTGCCAAGTACTATCTTGGACAGAATTAGAGATTATCAAGTCGCAAAGGAACTTTTGCGCAAATTGGCAAAGTTTCATGAAGATCCATCCACCTTGCCAAATCAAGACAAATCTGAAGAGGGAGATTCATCGAAGGAAGATGATTCAAAGGTTGAAAGATGTTCAACATCCGAGGATGAAGGTGAAGAGGCATCCACCTCAAGGGTTGAGGGGGAGCATAACTCATCAATGTAGAAACAAGAAGAAGCCTCTATGTCTGAATCAAATGAAGAAGTGTCAAGGGCCACCTCTACAACTAATGAAGGTATAACAATTTCAATTTATAAAAATAAAGATCACATTATTTGCTTTGAGTATAGGGAAAGAGGGCATTACTGTTGGTGCAGATAGCACCCAAGTCGAACCTGTGTTTTGATAATGGTAAAAGGGTTCAAAAGTTAAGATGTAATGTTTATTTAACATGCTCATTAAGTGTGCAGGAAACAAAGTCCTAGCGAAGGAATGCTAGGCACCAGGCGAAGGACTGCCAGGATAGAAAGCCCTAGCGAAGAAATGCTAGGATACAAAGCCCTAGCGAAGGAATGCCAGGCACCTGGCGAAGGAATGCCAAGATACAAAGCCCTAGCGAAGGGCTGCTAGGCACCAGGCGAAGGATTTCTTGGAACCGAAGACCTGGCGAAGGACTGCTGGGCAAAAGTCCAACCGGAGGAGCCGGTTGGCATCAGGTAAATTCTTCTGAGAGGAGTAGGTGAGGACGCGTTCCCCGTCGAGGGAACAGTAGGCGTCGGTTCGACCTAGGGCTCCATTTTGGAGACCCAAAGTCAGAACCAAGACACCTAAGGCTGTATAAACTTAATACTTAATTGCTTTGTGTTGTTTTGGACTAACTCTGGATGCAGAACCGAAGGAATGAGTTTCTGCAGCTAAGAACACCTCAAAGGAGAGAGGCAGCAGCTGAGTAGGGCGCCCCCAGTGGCCCGGGCGCCCCCATGGTCAAAACAAAACAAGGTAAGCAAATATACGCTTCGGTAGTTCACTGGCCGGGGCACCCACATGCTCCCAGGCGCCCTCGTTCTCCTGGGCGCCCCGGATGCCTCGGGCGCCCCAGGCTCAAGCCAACGAAGCGGATAAAACTTATCCAGCTGAGAAGCCCACTGATCGAGTCAACCAGGGCACCCCCAGCGTCCTGGGCGCCCCCATAGTCAACCCTCAGCCCTATTCGAGTGGGATAAGGGATGACCAAGAGTTACTCGGATCGGGTGACACGTGGGGGGGGCCCAACGTTCAGGGCGCCCCAGCAGGGTATAAAAAGCCCCTCGACCCCAAGGCTTCAAGTATCACTTTTTCAAACGCCAACACACTCTTCTATGCACGCGCTCTACTCCGGAAACCTCCCAACTCGAGATACAAGCGCCGACGACGTCCATCTGCTCCGAGATACATTGCACACCGGACGTCGGTAACGAAGAGCTGTCCTTTTAAGTTTACTGTACTACTGTAACATCTTTTCTGTAAACCCTTTTTGCGCACATATAGAATTGCCCGCAGTAAACGGTCAACAACCGTGGGCCTTGGAGTAGGAGCCGACCGCGACTCCGAACCAAGTAAAATCTTGGTGTTGGTGTGTTGTTTAGTTTTAATTTTTTCCACTACATATTCTCTTTTTCAATCCGAAACGACTTATGATATTCACCCCCCCTCTATCGTTTTCTCTCGATTCACCAAGTAGTATCAGAGCGGGGAAGCTCAAAATTAGTGCAACCACCAGTTTGAGATTTTCTTTTGTATTTTTTTCGAAATCTTTTTAATTTTTTTCCTTTTCGTTCGAATTTTTAACGTTAATCGAGACCGGTGCAACACCCCTCGATAGTTATTTTTCTTTATCCCGCACTACTAATCCAAGACCAAGTCTTGGGTCAGAATTTTCCTTTCTTTTCTCTCTTTCAGATAAAATCCTTAATGGCCATGCAAGAAGGCTTCAGCACAGCAAGACCACCGCTCTTCCATGGGGAGGACTTTTCCTACTGGAAGAGCAGAATAGAGGTCCATCTGAAAACTCAGGTGGACATGTGGATAATCATCCAGTCCGGACTAGAAATACCAAGGAATGCTGATGAAGTACAACAATCTTACACTGAATGGGACGCTGCACTCAAAAAGAAAATTGAAGCCGATGCTAAAGCGACCCAAACACTCCAATGCGGCCTAACAAAAGAGGAGCTGAACCAGGTGGGTCCATTCAACAACGCCAAAGAACTCTGGGGTAAGCTGATCGAACTACACGAAGGAACCTCCGACACCCGAATCTGCAAGAGGGACCTTCTGCTAAATAAGTTGTACACCATCAAGATGAATGAAGGCGAATCAGCAGCTCAGCTCCACACCCGAATTCAGGAGCTGATGAACGGTCTACACACAATTGGTCACAAGGTAGAAAACCGTGACCTAATAAGGTACGCCCTTAACGCTTTCCCAAGAAACACCTTGTGGGCATCTATGGTAGATGCTTACAAAGTTTCTAGGGATCTTTTCAAAATCAAGTTAGATGAACTTTTTTCTGAACTCGAATTACAGGAACAGAATAACTGCAATCTGGTCGAGAAAGGCATTGCCTTTGTTGTAGGTAAAGCTGGAAAGACAACCAAGAAGAAGCCTCAACCTGCACCCGAGTCTGATTCAAATTCAGACTCACAAGACAGCGAGGGAAATAGGCCTAAGTTGGTTCGGCTAGCCCGGGATGTAACGCCCCAAAATTTCCATTTTTAGTACTTAAAGTCCTTAGAATTATTTAGAAATGGTTTAGAAATATTCTAGATATTTTTAGGAATTTTTAGAGTATTTTTATGGAATTTTTCGAGTCCGTTTGATGTTTTTAGAAAAAGAAAAATAAAAAGAAAAATAATAAAAACGTTTAAAGGGCAGCCGGTGGATTGAACCCGCGACCACCACGAAACAGCCCGCGCGCGCAACCAGACGGGCTAGGGTATCAAGCACAGAAAAGGAAGGAGAGACCTATATTTAAGGGGTAGTTAGGTCGATTTGCCCCCATAAGTATAAATGGAAAAACCAATTAAGTGCAGCTGGTGGATCGAACCCGCGACCAGTACGAAACCAGAAACGCGCGCGACCAGCTGGGCTAGGGTATCAAGCAAAGAAAAGGATGGAGAGATCTATATTTAAGGTGTAGTTAGGTTAATCCGCCCCATAAGTATAAATAGGTAATTAAAGAGAGAAGTTTTATTTTCTCTCCTCTCCAAACCCTCACGCCGACCCCTCCTCTTCTGGGCGAAACTACACCAAGCTCTAGGGGGCCGGTCAAGACTCTTCTCCAAGAGATAATTCTATATTCGGGATCCCCGCGGCGAGAGGAACGCGTAGACGTGAAGAATTCTCCGAGATCTCAAGTTTCTTCCGAGCCCTATATGTTAATCTTGGTTGTAAGTCCAAGATATCAAGGTAAGTACTGCTCACCTGCAGTAAGAGGCGGTTTTTCCGCGAGAATTTCCTTTAAAAGTTTTTAAAAGAGATATTTCCTTGTCGTTTGAGTTTTTGCATGTGATCTTAGTTCATTATATGCTTATATATGTTGATTAATACCCTATGTGAGTTTAGGGTCCAAGAAAAGCTATGAGAAAAGAAAAGAAAAGATAAAGATAAGAAAAGAAAAGGCCAAGGCCTTAAGAAATCCCCAAAAGTCAAGACTTAGGGATTTTAGCATGCAAGGTGCTCCAGAAAATGCCAAGGCATTTACAGATAAGAAAGAAAAGAAAGAAAAGCTATTTTATTTTATAAGGCCAGTACCCGGCGTCCAAGGGCGTCGTTAAAGAAATCCAGGTGTCCAATTCCAAGGTCTTGGCCCTGGTAGACCAAGGTCTGCTCTATTAGGATTGGTGGCTCGCTACCCCAACCTTTTAGGGAACGCACATATGAGATGGTACTTACGTCTTCAGTGGATCCAAGTGATTATTATTTTCAAGTATATGCTTTAGCAAAGTTTCGAAAATTTAAAGAGTTTTCAAAAAGTTAAAGAATAGCTAAAGTTTCCAAGTTGAGCCAAGAAAAGTAAAATGAGATTTATTATTGCTTGAGTATGCATGTTTTGAGCTATACATGTCCTTAGTTTTTCTTTCAAGCATATTAGTATCTCATATGATGTTCAGATTGATCTAGAAGCATGTTTGCATATTTCGAGTTTTTGTGAGCTAGATAGTACTTACTAAGCTTTTTGCTTACTAGTTGCATTTCCTCTTATTGCAGATAAAGGTAAAGGCAAGCAATTCTGAAGGAAGACGATGAGGCGGTGCTGAGTAGAGTGTGTGTGGTGGCTGATTATGGAGAGATCTTTGGTGCAAGACAATTTAGCTATTAATTCACAATGTTATAGATCATTTGAATTTCAAGTTCTTACTTTATAAAGTTTAGCGAACATTTGAGTTTTGGACAGTTTTACATGCTCAATTTCTTAGAGTAAAGATTTCATGTCATTTCATTTAGCTTATATATTCTTATGCTTGCATTAGATGAGTGGAAATGTGAGTAGATGGAGATATTGATACTTTGTTAGGAAAATAGACACATGTGCCAAGATAGTATCAAATTCCCTTTGAATTAAGTTTTATTGCTTATAAATGTTTAGAAAAGTTGCATTCACATTTCATAATGTTTTAGCAAGGTCATAGAACATGTATTTGGTGTTATGAATGTATAGAAGTCAAGATTGGTACAAACTTTAGTGTTAAAGTTCATATATCTTGAATAGTTTATTTTCTTCCGCAAAAGTCCAAATTTCAAGTTTATGGATTCGTTTTGATTGGCTAAACTCATTAGAAAACTGTCATAGAGTGTAGGAATGGTGTCATGATTCCATATGGCTCGAAATTATAGGTTTGGAGGAGCTGTGAAGTAACTGGCCGAAACCTGAGTTTCGAATTACAGGCCTATCAGTCGACTGATACAGTATCAGTCGACTGATACCTGCAGTTTGAGTTGGGCGAGGCAAGCTTCAAGTGTACCAATTGCGAGCTTTTGAGATAGTAAGTGTGATATGTTAATATGCATGATTGCTTAAGTTAGAATATGATTGTTAGATGAATTTAAAAGTTAAAAAAAAAAAAAAGATTTCCGCATTTCTATTAGTTATGCATTAGAGTCGAGAAGTAGAGAAAAGTAACGATCCGTCTAAGGTAGAAGAAGGCGGGTCGCTACAGGTGGTATCAGAGCAGTTCCCATTCTCCAGCATCACACACACATCAGCATCAACCTTGCCGTCTTCAAGTAAGAAAGCTTTAAGTTTCAGTTTTTCTATTGCTCCTTTACTTAACTTCAGTATAGAGAAATGCTTAAGTACTTACTCATATGTGCATAGAACAAGGAAGCATGTTTAATACCTTAGTATCACGGAATCATGTTTAACCCCTAGAATGGATATTAGAGAAATGCTTAAGTACTTACTTGATTTGCCCAAAAGTAAGTTTTGGGATTATGGCACGCATGGTGCTTGATAAAAGTTTTGAGTAAGACCAAGGTCTTACTAAGCCCTAGAACGAGTTCTAGGACTAAGAAATGAGATAAGAATCAAGACCAAGGTCTTGTTATACCCTAAAGCAAGTTTGGGAACATTACCATTAAGTGTTAAGTTATACATTTGAGGACGTCCTAGAAAGGCCCAAAACGAGGAGCAAGCTCCTAGAGGGCAAGAGGCAACAGAGTCAGTACCCCCACCAAATCTCTTAGACGTGGTGGCTCAGTTACAGAGACAGTTAGCAGAACAACAGCAAGTTATTGCCACTAGGATGTCTAACCAGCAGGTCGTTATTATTACCTCGCCAGTGGCGAATGTAGTGGCACCAGTTGTGATCGAAGACCCATCGATTACATCTGTAGTTCGGCACGGGGAGTAAGGCAAGAAGCGTACCTCATTCAGTAGGAGAAACTGAAGCCAGGGAACTTCCTAGGCACAAGCAAACCATGGGATGCTTAAGCATGGTTCAAAACGTTGGAAAGAATAGTAGGGCTACTGGACTGGCATGAGGTAGAGAAGATAAAGTGTACATCTTTCTGCCTTACGGGAGATGCTAGAATATAGTGGAAGAGAGTCAAGGCCAAGAGAAATGTCAGCCAGATGACATGGGCCGACTTCGAGACTGAGTTCTTCGAAGAATACTCTCACATGCAAGTAACCAACAAGCATTATGATGAATTCACGAAGTTCAGACAAGGAGAACTATCCGTGGATGAAGCAGTGAAGATGTTTAAGCGGTTAGCTCATCTGTGCCCAGAGCTAGTTAGCACAGAAAAAGAGATAGTTAGGCTAATGCTCAAGATGTTAAGACCTGAGATAGCGTTAAATGTGGCCAACAGTGTTAAGAGGCTGCAAACCTCCGAAGAACTAATAAGTAGTGCTTTGATCACTGAGCACTACTTAAACAGTATAAAGGCCACCAGAAAGGTTGAACGATGAAGTTCTTAACAACCTTACCGTCAGGGGAAGTAATGGCCTCTACTGAGAGGCTAAGGGCAGTATCAATCTAGATTTCCAACCGAGAGCTCTACAGTGACTTGTTAGTCCTTGAGATGAAGGATTACGATGTCATTTTAGGAATGGACTTCTTGAGCAAGTATAATGCTTCTATAGACTGCCGCAAGAAGAAAAAAAAAAGTCAAGTTCACACCAGAAGCAGAACCTTCATTTGAGTTTATTGGAGACCCAAGGAGAAAGATAAATAGGTTCCTACCTACCTTACAAGCTCAGAGAATGTTAGAGAAGGGGTGCTCTGGTTTTCTAGCTCATATAGTGGATGCGAGTCAAGGAGAAGGGATGGAGAGAAGTGGAATTCGAGATCGAGCTAGTGCCCGGTACCGGTCCGGTCTCGAAGGCCCCATATCGTATGTCTCCAGCAGAGTTGAGGGAATTACAAGAGCAACTCCAGGAGCTACTAGACAAGGGCTTCATTCGCCCGAGTCATTCACCCTGGGGAGCTCCTGTACTTTTCGTCAAGAAGAAGGATGGGTCTATGCGTCTGTGCATAGACTACCGAGCTCTGAACAAGGTAACCATCAAGAACAAGTACCCCCTTCCTAGAATAGATGATTTATTTGATCAACTCAAAGGGGCTACAGTGTTCTCGAAGATAGATCTGCGTTCTGGGTATCATCAGCTGAAGGTTAAAGAAAGTGACACCCCCAGGACGGCTATCAGGACAAGATACGGTCACTACGAATTTGTAGTAATGCCTTTTGGAGTAACCAATGCTCCAGCAGTCTTCATGGAGCTGATGAACCACATCTTCAGGGAGTATCTCGATAAATTCGTCATTGTATTTATTGATGATATTCTCATATACTCGCAAACTCCAGAGGATCATGCTACACACTTGAGGATAGTGCTGCAGATCCTTCAGCAGGAGAAGCTCTATGCAAAATTCTCAAAGTGTGAGTTTTGGCTAGATCAGGTGACCTTCCTAGGTCACATTGTATCCAAAGAAGACGTTCAAGTTGATCCAGCCAAGATAGAAGCAGTCAGCAACTGGTGTAGACCCAAGAATGCCAGTGAGATCAGAAGCTTCTTAGGCCTGGCAGGATATTACAGAAAATTTGTGGAGGACTTTTCCAGGATAGCCTCTCCACTCACAGCCTTGACCAGAAAGAACAAGAAGTTTGAATGGTCAGATAAATGCGAGCACAGTTTTCTAGAGCTGAAGAAGAGACTGACCAGTGCTCCCATCCTGACTGTTCCAGGGAGTGACAAGGCCTTTGACATCTACAGTGATGCATCCAAGATGGGCCTTGGAGCTGTCCTCATGCAAGACGGTAAAGTATAGCATATGCCTCCAGACAGCTCAAGGACTACGAGAAGAATTACCCTACGCATGACCTTGAGCTAGCAGCTGTGGTTTTTGCACTGAAGCTCTGGAGACACTACCTGTATGGAGTGCAGTGCAGGATCTTCACAGACCATCAGAGTTTGAAGTACTTCTTCACTCAGAAGGATCTGAATATGAGGCAGCGCAGGTGGCTAGAGTTGGTCAAAGATTATGACTGTGAAATCCTCTACCACCCAGGTAAAGCTAATAAAGTGGCAGATGCACTGAGCAGAAAATCCTGTGCAGCACTGATGTCCCTATCATCACTGTCTCTACCACTTCAGAAAGAAATAAAGGATTTTGGAGTCGAAGTAATAATTGGGCAACTTTCTGCATTGACTCTAGAGTCAACCCTGCTTGTGGAGATACAAAGAAAGCAAGGTCAAGACCCAGAGATCCAGAAGATCAAGCAGGGGATCCAAGAGGCAGAAAATTCAGAGTTGCGAGTATCAGACAGTGGCATACTCTATTTGGAGACCGCCTTTGCGTCCCCAATGATGAGGAACTAAGGAAGAATATTCTAGAAGAAGCCCACAGTACCCCATACTCTATGCATCCTGGTTCTACCAAGATGTATCAAGATTTAAGAAAAGATTCTGGTGGTCTGGACTCAAGCGAGACGTGGCCAGATATATCAGTACCTGCTTGACCTGCCAGAGAGTCAAAGCCGAGCACCAGAGACCAGGAGGAGTTCTGCAGCCACTTCCCATTCCAGAGTGGAAGTGGGAAGAAATATCCATGGACTTTATCACAGGTCTTCCAAGAACCACCCATGGACACGATGCAATTTGGGTGATAGTGGATAGATTGACCAAGTCTGCCCACTTCCTAGCCATCAAGTTATCGCATTCGGTAGAGCAGTTAGCACAGCTGTACGTGAAGAAGTAATCAGGCTTCACGGAGTTCCGAAGTCGATCGTTTCTGACAGAGATGGGCGGTTCATCTCCCATTTTTGGAGGTGTGTTCAGGACGCCCTAGGCACCAAACTTCAGTTCAGCACAGCCTTCCATCCCCAGACAGATGGACAAACAGAGAGAGTAAATCAGATTTTAGAAGACATGCTCAGGGCTTGTGCGTTGGACTTTAAGGGTAGTTGGTGCAAATTTCTGTGCTTAGCGAGTTTGCCTACAACAATAGCTATCAGGCCACCATCAGGATGGCACCTTATGAGGCATTATATGGCAGGAAATGTAGATCACCCATATGTTGGCAAGAAGCTGGTGAGAAGAAAGAGATGGAGTCAGGACTAGACAGCCAGACTGAGCTTATAGATGAGACCACTCAGGCTATCCAGACGATCCGCCAGAGGATTGAGACTGCCCAGAGTAGACAGAAAAGTTATGCTGACACACGCCGTAGGCCACTTGAATTCCAAGTTGGAGATTCAGTATTTCTCAAGGTCGCTCCTATGAAGGGAGTGATGAGATTTGGTAAAAAGGGCAAGCTAAGTCCTCGCTACATAGGACCCTACAAGATCATGAAGAGGGTTGGTAAGGTAGCATATGAGTTGGACTTACCAGAGGATATGTCAGCTATCCACAGTACATTTCATGTCTCCATGCTAAAGAAGTGTATTCACGACCCTAGCCAAGTGATTCAGCCTCAGTCAGTACAGATCCAAGAAGATCTTAGCTATGAGAGCAGACCGACACAGATAGTGGACAAAGCAGTTAAAAGATTAAGAAACAAAGAAGTGCCACTAGTGAAGGTCATCTGGCAGAATCAAAAGCATGAAGAGGCTACTTGGGAACGTGAGGACAGCATGAGAGAGAGATATCCAGAATTATTCTAAGTTCGAGGACGAACTTTTTATAAGGTATGGGGGATTGTAACGCCCCAAAATTTCCATTTTTAGTACTTAAAGTCCTTAGAATTATTTAGAAATGGTTTAGAAATATTCTAGATATTTTTAGGAATTTTTAGAGTATTTTTATGGAATTTTCCGAGTCCGTTTGGTGTTTTTAGAAAAAGAAAAATAAAAAGAAAAATAATAAAAACGTTTAAGGGCAGCCGGTGGATTGAACCCGCGACCACCACGAAACAGCCCGCGCGCGCAACCAGACGGGCTAGGGTATCAAGCACAGAAAAGGAAGGAGAGACCTATATTTAAGGGGTAGTTAGGACGATTTGCCCCAGAAAAGGATGGAGAGATCTATATTTAAGGTGTAGTTAGGTTAATCCGCCCCATAAGTATAAATAGGTAATTAAAGAGAGAAGTTTTATTTTCTCTCCTCTCCAAACCCTCACGCCGACCCCTCCTCTTCTGGGCGAAACTACACCAAGCTCTAGGGGGCCGGTCAAGACTCTTCTCCAAGAGATAATTCTATATTCGGGATCCCCGCGGCGAGAGGAACGCGTAGACGTGAAGAATTCTCCGAGATCTCAAGTTTCTTCCGAGCCCTATATGTTAATCTTGGTTGTAAGTCCAAGATATCAAGGTAAGTACTGCTCACCTGCAGTAAGAGGCGGTTTTTCCGCGAGAATTTCCTTTAAAAGTTTTTAAAAGAGATATTTCCTTGTCGTTTGAGTTTTTGCATGTGATCTTAGTTCATTATATGCTTATATATGTTGATTAATACCCTATGTGAGTTTAGGGTCCAAGAAAAGCTATGAGAAAAGAAAAGAAAAGATAAAGATAAGAAAAGAAAAGGCCAAGGCCTTAAGAAATCCCCAAAAGTCAAGACTTAGGGATTTTAGCACGCAAGGTGCTCCAGAAAATGCCAAGGCATTTACAGATAAGAAAGAAAAGAAAGAAAAGCTATTTTATTTTATAAGGCCAGTACCCGGTGTCCAAGGGCGTCGTTAAAGAAATCCAGGTGTCCAATTCCAAGGTCTTGGCCCTGGTAGACCAAGGTCTGCTCTATTAGGATTGGTGGCTCGCTACCCCAACCTTTTAGGGAACGCGCATATGAGATGGTACTTACGTCTTCAGTGGATCCAAGTGATTATTATTTTCAAGTATATGCTTTAGCAAAGTTTCGAAAATTTAAAGAGTTTTCAAAAAGTTAAAGAATAGCTAAAGTTTCCAAGTTGAGCCAAGAAAAGTAAAATGAGATTTATTATTGCTTGAGTATGCATGTTTTGAGCTATACATGTCCTTAGTTTTTCTTTCAAGCATATTAGTATCTCATATGATGTTCAGATTGATCTAGAAGCATGTTTGCATATTTCGAGTTTTTGTGAGCTAGATAGTACTTACTAAGCTTTTTGCTTACTAGTTGCATTTCCTCTTATTGCAGATAAAGGTAAAGGCAAGCAATTCTGAAGGAAGACGATGAGGCGGTGCTGAGTAGAGTGTGTGTGGTGGCTGATTATGGAGAGATCTTTGGTGCAAGACAATTTAGCTATTAATTCACAATGTTATAGATCATTTGAATTTCAAGTTCTTACTTTATAAAGTTTAGCGAACATTTGAGTTTTGGACAGTTTTACATGCTCAATTTCTTAGAGTAAAGATTTCATGTCATTTCATTTAGCTTATATTTTCTTATGCTTGCATTAGATGAGTGGAAATGTGAGTAGATGGAGATATTGATACTTTGTTAGGAAAATAGACACATGTGCCAAGATAGTATCAAATTCCCTTTGAATTAAGTTTTATTGCTTATAAATGTTTAGAAAAGTTGCATTCACATTTCATAATGTTTTAGCAAGGTCATAGAACATGTATTTGGTGTTATGAATGTATAGAAGTCAAGATTGGTACAAACTTTAGTGTTAAAGTTCATATATCTTGAATAGTTTATTTTCTTCCGCAAAAGTCCAAATTTCAAGTTTATGGATTCGTTTTGATTGGCTAAACTCATTAGAAAACTGTCATAGAGTGTAGGAATGGTGTCATGATTCCATATGGCTCGAAATTATAGGTTTGGAGGAGCTGTGAAGTAACTGGCCGAAACCTGAGTTTCGAATTACAGGCCTATCAGTCGACTGATACAGTATCAGTCGAATGATACCTGCAGTTTGAGTTGGGCGAGGCAAGCTTCAAGTGTACCAATTGCGAGCTTTTGAGATAGTAAGTGTGATATGTTAATATGCATGATTGCTTAAGTTAGAATATGATTGTTAGATGAATTTAAAAGTTAAAAAAAAAAAAAAGATTTCCGCATTTCTATTAGTTATGCATTAGAGTCGAGAAGTAGAGAAAAGTAACGATCCGTCTAAGGTAGAAGAAGGCGGGTCGCTACACGGGACTACTACAAAGAGTTAAAAAACCAGACCAGCAGAAAAAAAGCCAGCCGAAGAAAGGAAGAACCAGCTGAACCCTCAAATGAAAAGAACAAACCCAATGTGACCTGTTACGAGTGCAAGAAGAAGGGCCACTACAAGACTGAATGCCCCAACCTGAAGGAAACAAAGAAGACAAGAAAGAAGAAGGCATTTCAGGCAACGTGGGACGAGTCCTCCTCCGAAGAAGAAGAGGTACCACAGTCGAACCTGTTTGCACTAACCGCCTCAGAAGAAATCGAGACTGAGTCAGGGTCGGAGCAGGACGATGGCAAACTTACATTCTCATAAGACGGCGAAATAACTGTAAGTGGTTTTTCCAGAATTCAATTATGCGAATTAATTCTTATCTTTCTCGAGATTTGGCAAAAGCCAAAATCTGAGTCGAGTCTCTCAGACAGGAAGTAAAACTCCTGAAAGAGAGAGCAGACTCTACTGAGAAGGTTCAAGAAGGAACCTCTGCTCAAGTTGAAAAACTTGAAACAGAGAACTCTTTCTTGAAAACTCAAGTTAAGGATCTTAGAGCTGCCTTAGAACGTTTCACTTCTGGTTCCAAGGGTCTTGATATGATTCTTGGAAAACAGAAGTCGGTTCTAAATCGATCCGGATTGGGCTATAGAACCAAATCTAGACAAAGATCCTACTATGCTGTACTGAACCAGTCCAGACCTAAAGGTCAGGCATGGGTACCCAAACTGTGCCTGAACAAACAAACTGGATCAAATCAATATTGGATCCCCAAGGACAAGATTCACATCTTGTCAAACCATTATCGTGGCTTTAGTCCAGGGGAGCCAAATTAAAAATAATATTTATTGTTAGATAAAATTCAATTTTTGTTTGCAAATTGCATGATTGATTGTTTATTTAATTCTTGCAATTTACCATGCTTAGACTTAGGAATGGTTAGAATAAGGACTCAATCAATTAAATGAAATTTAAACCATATAGTATTGGGTGGTGGTGAGATGATAGTACGTTAGGGAAGCCAATTCTAATAAGGTCAAGTATACTCTACTTGGTCTCTTTAGACTGGTAAAACTAGCCGAAGCTACCGATCCAAGACCCAAACTAGTTAGACCAAAATATTTCAAAAAATAATTTTAAAAATGAAATTTCATTAAAAGGCTTTGTCAAGGAAAGGGTTGATGATCCAATAAGGCTATGACCAAAGAAGGCCTAGTGCCTCGCCAAGACCTGGAAGCCAATTTTTGAAATACAAATTCAAATTATTATTTGTCAAATTCGATCTAACACAAACTTTCAGTTAATTGTAGATTCAAACAATTTTTTATAAAACTCAAAATCAACTATTTTCAAAATTAATTTAACTTTTTCAAAATAAATCATGATTTTACAAAATAATTTTATCTACTAAAACCTGTCTCGCAAAACCTATAAGGCAAACGTGATTGATAACCCTAGATTGGGTGAGACGGTAAAATTTAAATTCATTTTATACCTGCATTTCTGTTTAAATACAAACATTAAATCCTATAGTTTAGAATGGCATTGACCTAATACTAGTCAAACCATGGTCAAAGTAGTCAAATCATAGTCAAAGCAGTTATATCATGGTCAAAATAATTAAACCATGGTCAAATGGTCAACAAGACAACAATGTTGTCAATTCACACCTAACCCGGGTGCCCGCGACACCTCGGGCGCCCCCATATCCCTTTCTCTTCGACTAAGGCAAAAAAAAACTGCCATGTTTACATAACCGGGGCGCCCCAGCCCTTGCGGGCGCCCCCAGCACCGGTCAAAAGGCAGCAAAGCTACCATCCCATTCTAACCGGGGCGCCCGGCCTATCACGGGCACCCCCAACCAGAACTAGGACACTGCCATAGGCAGGAGGTCCTATCCCGGGCGCCCGGGAGCTTCCGGGCGCCCTGGCTAAAGTGCCTATAAGAAGGCACCCGAACCTCCTCTTCTTGCCACACCCAAAAACCTTTCTCCTCTCTAAACTCTTCTCCTTCCAAGGCAACCAAGTGACTCTCTTGCTCCCTCAACTTCGACCATGCCTCCCCGAGCGGCCACTCAGTATAATTTTCATTTCCTTTTTCTTATGCATTTATATTTATTGTTTCTTAAATTCTTTCTTCTAAATGCATGCTTCTTAACTTAGAAAACGCCGAGCAAACCAAGCGAACCCCGGTACCAAACCGAGTCCTGATCTTAGGTTCCCAACTTTAGAACTTTGTAATAAGTTTGCTTGAATAACATATAAGCCCATAAAAACTAGTTATCTCAATAGACAATTCTTCACCCAATCATGTCCCTTGGCAATGAACGTTATAAACTTTTATCAACTTGATAACCTTGTATTCTGCACCCATCCCATTAATACATCTCTATGTGCAGAATTCTATAATAACATAGTTAGACAAGACGGTCTTATGTTTATCACTACTGTTCAAGGGATGCCCTTGACAATCACACCCTCCCTGCTCAACCGATTTCTAGAACTACGACTCTCCCAGTCCACCTTTTGCTGCTATCCTCCTAGGGATCCTCCTTTTGATGCTCCTTACTCTCACATTACTCTAGATACTCTATACTCCTACTTCTATATGGAGGCTAGGAACCCCTTAGCCAGACGATTTCAGTCTGTGGACCTTCAGGTCCAGGACTATGCTCTTTACAGAGTTTTAGTCCGCTGCATCTTACCGTTATCCACTAGGGACGTCGCGACCATGCAACCATTTCATACCTTCCATCTATATGCACTGATCCACCATCTTGATATCGACATTGGACTACACATATTCCATACGATCCTATATGCATCCAGTGTTACCACTCAGGGGCGGGTACGCACCCCCTATTGCCACATCATCACTTCCATTCTTCATTATCACGGTCGTAACATCACTGATGGTGAGATGACCTCGATGATTGACTTCGATGAGATAGGCTTTAGGAACTTTTCCCTAGCTGGTATAGAGGTCTCGGCTACCGGGGTTTTATCGTGGAGACGCCAGCGAGCCGGACCACCGATCGACTCTGACGAGGATGTTGAGGTTGACGTCGGAGATCTGGCAGCCGAGGTTCGTGAGCACATAGACGAGCCCCCACCACCTACACTGTACGAGAGAGTGACACGACTCGAGACACAGGTCCAGAGCCTCCGAGAGGAAGTGGAGGCAAATCATGCTGAAGAAATGGAGGCAAATCAAGGCTATTACACTGAGTATATGAATGCCCTTAGAGCCGAGAGGGAGACCAGCGACGCACGATATCATGAGATGATGGCGCTATTTCGATCCTGGCAGTTAGGCTCTTTTGATCATCCTGGTCCCTCCTCCTAGATTTGATTAGTATTGTACTAGTGACTGTTCGACTTACCCTACTCAGTAGGGTTGACTCTATTTTGACTGGTGTATGACTGTGCTGGTTTGACCAGCTGACTTATGGAGTTAACTACTTGCTTCTCTATTATCTAATCTTAATTAGCATAGGTTTACTCTACTTTTGATTTTCTTACTGCTTTACTTAATTTCAAAATCAACTTTTAAATTAGTCTGGAAAAAAATCTTTTTAGCAGTTTTAAAATAATTTTTTACTTAATTTTTTAAAAAAAAACTACCCCTTCAAAACTAGGGCTTTTTCGCAAATGGACTTAGCCTAGGCCCTAACCCTAGAACTGCATGCACCTATAGATTTAGAAGCCAGCATCTCATAAGCACCTTAGGGTACTTTTGATTGATAACCTAGAATGGGTTGAGATGCTTAGGTCTTTATCTTAATTCAAGATGCTTTAAGTCAGTGCATCTACAGAAATTGGGGCACTAAATACAACTTAAACAGTAATCAATTTAAGTGTCAAGTTTAGAAAATCTAACTTGAACAGAACACTTAACTCGACTAACCCTAGCGAAAACTACTGTTTATAACAGCTAATAAGTAGCTAATTGGGTTAGACAGGACCCTACAGAGATAATTTAAATTGGTTTGATTCAGTTTATCTTGAATTGGTTCAGTACAGCACATTATGCAATTTATTTATCTTTTTCTGCTATATTGCCATGTTTTTGATATATGGAAAAGGGGGAGAGATAGGAAAGGAGAGAAGCTTTAAAATTTTTTTCAAAATTCAAAACTTTATCCTTTCTTCAAAAAATACATAATCTAGCTGCTTTAAAATCTTTTTTAAGTACTTAAACTCAAGCTGGTTTCAAACTTAAACTCAAGTAGTTTTTCAAAAATCTTTTTAAGTACATAAACTCAAGCTATTTTTCAAAAGGTTTTTTAAGTACTTAAAACTTTTCAAAAATCTTTTTAAGTACTTAAACATAAGATGTGTTCAAAATTTTTAAGTACATAAACTCAAGCTGTTTGTCAAAAATTTTTCTAAGTATTTAAAACTTAAGCAATTTTAAATTTTGCTAAGTACTTATCTTAATCTTAAGCTATGGTTCTAAGTACTTAAAACTTTTCAAAAATCCTTGAAAATTTTCAAGTGTAAATCTTCAAAAGTGCACAACCAATTTTGTTTTTGGAAAATATGTTTCTAAAGTCTCTTTTGAAAATTGTTCTAAGTGTTTGAAAAATTAATTCCATCTTTAGACTTAGAAATTTTTTTAACCCCATGAACATTTGAAAAACCTAGGGGGAGATTCTTTCTAGGGGGAGGAAACTAAACCTTTATCATCTGTTCTGATTAACTTAACTTTTTGAACTGGGTTGCCATAAATCAAAAAGGGGGAGATT
This sequence comes from Boesenbergia rotunda, assembly GCA_024364735.1. Classification (NCBI taxonomy): domain Eukaryota; kingdom Viridiplantae; phylum Streptophyta; class Magnoliopsida; order Zingiberales; family Zingiberaceae; genus Boesenbergia; species Boesenbergia rotunda. The sequence goes on from JAGFNQ010004840.1 coordinate 35,357, forward strand.
ATTGGTGCAGACAACACCCAAGTCGAACCTGTGTTTTGATAATGTCAAAAGGGTTCAAAAGTTAAGATGTAATGTTTATCTAACATGCTCATTAAGTGTGCAGGAAACAAAGTCCTAGCGAAGGAATGCTAGGCATCAGGCGAAGGACTGCCAGGATACAAAGCCCTAGCGAAGGAATGCTAGGCACCTGGCGAAGGAATGCTAGGATACAAAGCCCTAATGAAGGAATGCTAGGCACCTGGCGAAGGAATGCCAATATACAAAGCCCTAGCGAAGGGCTGCTAGGCACCAGGCGAAGGATTGCTTGGAACTGAAGACCTGGCGAAGGACTGCTGGGCACCAGACGAAGGACTGCTTGGTACTGAAGACCTGGCGAAGAGCAGCTAGGCACCTGGCGAAGAGCAGCTAGGCACCTGGCGAAGGATTGCTGGGCAAAAGTCCAACCGGAGGAGTCGGTTGGCATCAGGTAAATTCTCCTCAGAGGAGTAGGTGAGGATGCGTTCCCCGTCGAGGGAACAGTAGGCGTCGGTTCGAGCTAGGGCTCCATTTTGGAGACCCAAAGTCAGAACCAAGACAGCTAAGGCTGTATAAACTTAATACTTAATTGCTTTGTGTTGTTTTGGACTAACCCTGGATGCAGGACCAAAGGAATGAGTTTCTGCAGCTCAAAACGCCTCATAGGAGAGAGGCAGCAGCTGAGTAGGGTGCCCCCCAGTGTCCCGGGCGCCCCCATGGTCAAGAAAAAACAAGGTAAGCAAATATACGCTTTGGCAGTTCACTGGCCGGGGCACCCCCATGCTCCCGGGCACCCCGGATGCCTCGGGCGCCCCGGGCTCAAGCCAACGAAGCGGATAAAACTTATCCAGCCGAGAAGCCTGCTGATCGAGTCAACCAGGGCGCCCCCAGCGTCCCGGGCGCCCCCACAGTCAACCCTCAGCCCTATTCGAGTGGATAAGGGCTGACCGAGAGTTACTTGGATCGGGTGACACGTGGGGGGGAGGGGGTGCCCCCAACGTTCAGGGCGCCCTGGGATGGTAAAAAGCCCCTCGACCCCAAGGCTTCAAGTATCACTTCTTCAAACGCCAACATGCTCTTCTACGCACGCGCTCTGCTCCGGAAACCTCCCAACTCGAGATACAAGCGCCGACGACGTCCCTCTGCTCCGAGATACATTCCACACCGGACGTCGGTAACGAAGAGCAGTTCTTTTAAGTTTACTGTACTACTGTAACATCTTTTCTGTAAACCCTTTTTGCGCACATATTGAATTTCCCACAGTAAACGGTCAATGACCATGGGCCTTGGAGTAGGAGCCGACCGCGACTCCGAACCAAGTAAAATCTTGGTGTTGGAGTGTTGTTTAGTTTTAATTTTTTCCGCTGCATATTCTCTTTTTCAATCCGAAACGACTTACGATATTCACCCCCCCCTCTATTGTTTTCTCTCGATCCAACAATTACAAGAGTAAGTGTCCGAAATTGGCCAAGAAGAAGGGTCAAGTGGCATTGAAGAAGAAGGAGAAACAAATGGATGTCAACCCCATGGCACGAAAGGATAAGAAGTACATTGTGTGCTTCTCATGCAAACAAAAGGGACATTATCGGAACTAATGTAAAGGGGAAAGATTAGACTAAGAGCAAAGAAGGAGCTTAATACTAGGGGGAACCTCCAAGAACAAAACAAATGTACCATTAGGTAATGGTCCTTATGTTGATCATGATGATATGCATGCTAGAAATAATTTTTATCATTTCAATATTATTTATCATGAAAATAGGAGACATGAAAAATCTAAGGAGAACAATAGAGTCTTCCATGCTAGAACTAACACATCTAAGGTTAGGGGAAAATCTAAATAGTTCAATGATAGACCTACTCAATCCAAGGTCAAGAAGAAAAAATTCCAAGGCAACGTTAGAAAGTCGAGCCTTAAGAAAATAATGATTGAGAATCAAATTTTGAGGTCAAAACTTGAAAAATTAAAAAAATTCTTTAAAAGAATAAAAAATCTTTTTAAGGAATAAAAAGACCAAAACCTAAGTTTAGGATATCTAGGACCCTCTAAGGGCAAGAGAGGTTTGGGGTACAAATCTAAAGCCAAAGATGATGAGTCATCATACCACAGAATTTTATATAGGTATGGAACTAAATCTAGGTCTAGGAGTTAAGTAAATGTCACAAGGAAAGTCATCCCTAGAGTTGATCAAAATAAGACTAGCATGACTAAGGCTTCAGAAAAGCCTATGAAGGTCATAAGAAAGTTATCAAGGGAAGTCATCCCTAGTGAATACATAGAGCACCCTAGGAGCACAAATAGGTTTTGAGTTCCTAAGAGTGTGTTCGCCACACCCTAGATGGGTTTGGAGAGTGTCAACTCTAATTAGAAGAGTAGTTAACCCAACCTCGATGTAATTGACACTTTGGGATATTTTCAAGGAATGGTTACCTTTGAAAATGAGAAGTTTCACTATTTACTCTTGAGGAGTGAAATTGTGCTAAACTATATTTTTGGAAGATTGATCTTGACAAAGTTGACACAACTAGGTTAGAATCCAAAGATATGCCAAATTGGGAGTTTTCGCATTATCTTGAAAAAGTTAGGAGCAAAATTAGGATTATCAATGGCTTATCGATGAATTATTGATACTTAGATAAAAAATCTAAGTATTTTATTTTATGCTAATATGTCATGATTTATGTGCCCTATTATATGTCATGACCTCATAATTCATCATTCATATTTTATTATGAAAATATTATATGTCATGTCATGCATGCATCATTGAGTTAAAATGATTTTTTCATTTGAAAATTTCCATATGATGCATGCCATAATCATTATCATGCATTATTTCATTATATTAAATTTAAATACATTGACATTAATTGACATCCTAGGTGAATGATCAAAGATTATAATGTCTAGTTAGAAATGTATGAACCCCTTAGTTTAGGGAGAACATAACTATCATATTTCACAAGACCATAGGTTGTCTTATATATGTTTTGAGACACATTAAATACAAGTAAGATGTTAGGTTGATGAATAAAACTCAAGGTGTTGATAAAGTGCATCTATTTGAGTTTTAATTTCATCCAAATAAGAATTTAAGTTAACTCCAATCATTAGAAAAACTAATGTACAAGTCATGTGCATTTAACCCAAAGAATATGGTTTAAAATTGTTTTGAAAAACTATTTAAAACTATTTTGGAAGGCCTTGGTGAACACTATCTTTTGATAGCGCTCATCATTGATAAATTGGATACAAAATGGAATGAAACATTGAAATTTTTTCAAGGTTTCTAATTTTGTGTCAATATTCAAAAAATGGAGGATATTTTTATAGAAAACTACCTTCTCATGATAGTATATTTTATAAATAATGTTTATACAAAATTTTATAATTTTTTAAATTTTGTAGATTTATTTAAGAGTTTCTAAAATTCGGATATGAATTTGTTTTCAGAAATCAAAAACTCCCAATCGATCAAATGATCAATTAGGTCATACACCAATCGCAATCGATTGGTGACGATTCTTCATGAGCACAGAAGCTCACGTAATCGATCAGTTGATCTATTAAGGGTGGCTATAATCGATCCAATGATCTATTAAGGCATGGGTTAATCGATTGGGACCCAACACTAATCAATTGGCACGACTGGAATTGTCTGATTTCAGTCCCCTAACCTAATTTTGAGTAACCTAACAATCCCTAACCCTTTGAAATACTTTTATAAGTATATTTGGGTGAATTTCATGATAAAATTAAAAGGAGGTGGGTTTGATGAAAAATATAGGATTAAGAAGAGGTTTTGATTCAAGTTTTGAAAGTTGGAACTCATAACTTCGCTTTGAGATTTCTTAAAGGTTTAGGGATTTAAAAATTATTGTTGGTCCAATGATAGAGGTGTAGAGCATGTTTTGAGGGGGGGGAGGTCTTCCATAAAAGCATGTGTTTTAATTTTCTTCTTTGGGTTAATGAGAAAATAGAGATTAGGAATCTTTATAGGATGAATGCTCAAGGTTGAGCATGTGTTACAACGAACGGTGTGAGACTTTCATTGGATTTCTTTGAGCATATTGACCCTCGAGGAGAGTTTTTGATGTGTCTCAAAGGGGAAGAAAATGTAGGCGAATGTGGATTAACCTAACTCAAACATATTATCAAACATCAAAAGGGGGAGATTGTTGATACAATCTACGTTAGGTCAGGGTTGACCAAGTTAGATTAGGCTTGGGTGAGCTTGAGTTTCGATGTTTGACAATGATGTTTGAATATTGTGTGAGTCTAGTGGGTCAAGGTTGACTGGAGACTTGACCAGTTAAGTCTAGGTGGATCGGGGAGATCGTACGTTGGCATGGAAAAAGTCCTAATGGGGCTAGGCACACCTAGTGGGATTAGGTGAAGTCCAGGTGGATTGGAAAGATCGTACGCTGGCACGGGAAAAGCCCTAGTGGAACTAGGCATACCTAGTAGGACTAGGTGAACTCCAAGTAGATCAGGAAGATCGCATGTTGGCACGAGAGAAGTCCTAGTTTGGAACTAGGGTAGGGAAATTCCAAGACGATCAAAGGTTTAATCGGACACTTGGTAAAGGAGTCCTAACTGGTCATAGTTAACCAAGGTTAGGTAAGAAAACCCTAGACTTGAGAGCAAAGCAAGGTAGGGTTGGGCATCGATTGGGTGATCGATTGGGCTGTTGTCTTGCAAGAATAAAAAGGTCTTTAATTGACTGGGTGATCGATTAAGGAGCCTGCCAATCGATTCGGTGATCAATTAGCGTAGAATTATCGTGAGAACAAAAGCATACTGAATCAATTAGGTAATCGATTCAGCATCCTCTTAATTGATTGGATAATCGATTAAGGAGGGCCGTAATCGATTGGTCAATCGATGATGACTATAGTACATGAGAGCACAGAAAGGTACTAAATCGATTCAGCAATCGATTAAGATCTTCTTAATCCATTGGCTAATCGATTAAGCTTCAAAAAATAGTCGTTGAACGGCTAGTCGGACGTAGTAATCGATTAGGTGAACCCTAGGTCGCGGGTGTATAGGGTTTAGGGTTTTCATGCAGGTTGAAGCGACATCTCTTCAGAAATCTTCTTCTTCTTCATCGCCATTTCGAGTGAGGCCTTAGAGTATAGTGCTGCTGCATTTCCATTGATCAAGAGGCAATTCCAAACTAGAACAAAGCAAGAAAAGTAAAGAGAGCTCATTGTTGTAAAGCTTGTAAGATTTCATGTGTTATTTTGCTTATTCTTAAGTGTATTTCTTCATGTATGTTTGTAAGAGGTTTCTCCACCTCAAGAAGGAGATCTTTCATAGTGGATTGAGAGAGTGAGGAGAGTGGACCATTGGATTAGTCACCTCAAGGAGGTGGATACCAAGTAAAATAGGAGGTTTTAGCATTGCTCAAGCTTCCGCTACGATAAATCTTCATTGAGCAAAGATCAGAGCTAATCACCCCCCTCTAGCTCACCTACTGGTCCTAATACCCTGGACCCATACGGTCGCCTAGACTCTCCGGAATCCTTTTGTTGAGAGTTTTCACCAACCAGTTGCCTCTAAACTCCACCCGGTTACCTAAAACCATTTGTTAAGCCAATCGGCCCAAGAATGATCGGGAAGATCATGGTTTTGATGTGTGTGTGGCAATATGTTTAAGGTTAGGGTGTTATGTTGTATTTGATATGTGTGATTGAGTTTGTAGAACTTGGAGAATCACACATGGAGAACATATCCGAGGGACGAGAGCCAAGGGAGGAGAGCTCCAAGGGCAAGCCGGGGAGTGGACTTCAAGGGTACACGTGAAGGGTGGCATGGAGGCAAGCCAAGGAAGGCTTGTGTGCGCATCCGAGGGACGATAGCCAGAGGAAGAAGACTTCAAGGGGCAAGCCAAGGGAGCATACCTGAAGGCATACGTGAAGGAGAGTGTTTGGAGTGATTATAAGTGAATTTAGAGGCTGAGCAGTCGACTAGCCAGAGGGCAATCGACTGCCAAAACTCACAGAAGATTTTCAGCCTTCGACCAGTCGACTGCCCCAGGGCCAGTCGACTGGTAGCCCCGAAAAACTAACCGTTGGCTAGCATTTAAAGCTAGACCAGTCGACTGCCCCTGGGGCGGTCGACTGGTGCGGGTTGGATAGCTTGTGAAGCTGTTCTTTACTCTTATTTAAGAGGGACTTTTGGGCACGAGGAAGGTACGGTTTTTCACTATACCAAAGTACTGCTAGTGCCCATATTGCTCGTTCTTCCTCTAGTATTAGTAGGAGCCCTAGAGCTAATTATGTGATGATTGACTAGGGACATTTTGTATCATATTCTATCATTAATAAAGACATGGTTATTATACTTACTTTGTATTTGTGCCAAATAACTAACTATAATAATGTCCTTGGGTAGTAAGTTCTTATCTACATCATATCGATTGGTTGAATCGATAATGAGATGATGTAGAGAATACTACTCTAAACCATTCCTAGTCAAGTATTAATATTCAAGGACAATATTGATGCATGGAGACTAGCATGTAGGTCAACTGATGGCTTGAGCTCACAGGTCATGGATATGTGATATCAAGTTGACACATGGGTATACATTAGAGAATGTGTACTGAATTGACCCGCCATGAGAAAGTTTCATAGATTGTCATATGAGTGTCATAAACTTTCTCATATGACTATTAGTATGAATAGTCCTTAGACATGAAGTCACTACGGTTCCTATTGGGACCGGGTGCATGTCGACAAGGATACGGGTTCGTAAAATTTTAAATTTTTACGTGCAGCGGAAGAATTAGCATAAAATAATTTTCTAAATTATTTTAACCACGTATCTAGCATGCAACCTTATGATGTGTTGGCATAATCATAAAATAAAACTTTACGGAAAAAGTAAACTAATTTACTAAGTACCTCTCGTAACTCGAAGTAAGGGACGAGATCCAACCGTAGCGTCCCTTGGAAGCTCCGCCTCTATTTGCGTCCACGCCGAGTTCTCTTCGGGATGACTTCGCAAAGCCATGAGTATTGTGCCGATGAGAACTACTAGATTCTCCGAAGACACAACTAGAAGAACAAGAGAAAAGATAGGAAACTAACCAACAAGAAACGGAATCCAAATTCCGGGAAGAGAGGAGTTGCGATCCGCTTCTTCTTCTTCTTGTTTGGCTTCTCCTTCTTCTTGATAACTCACGGCAACCAACCCTAGGGAAGGAGGTGCGCCGACCCTAGGTGGATGAAGGGGCGCCGGCCCTAGATCTCAAGGAGGGCGCCGGCCCTAGCTTGGGAAGGAGAAGGAGAGAAGAGAATAATAGAGAGAGAGGGAGAGAGTTAATCTCTTGATAGCTTTCTTGATTGGAATTAAGGGCTTGCCTTTGGTTCTTTTATATAGTAGCCTCTCCCTTGCCAAGTCTCCCTCTTAACAGAATTAACGGAATTAGTTATCAAAAGAAATTTATCTTATAAATTTTCTTATGACTTATTCCGTTATTCTTAGTTTTATTATAACTAACTTTATAATAAAACAAATTCTCTTTCCCTTTTAATTATGGAATAAATTTGTATAAAATTTTCTTATCATGGATAAATCAATTCATAATTGATTTTATAAATTAAAATTAAACCAATTCATGGTTTATTTTAATTTCCATAAAAAGAATAAATTTACTATAAATTTCTTTATAAATCTCTTTATATAAATTTCTTCATATATCAATTTATTTATCCATAATTTATAAAACAAATCGCGCTAGATTTATTTTATTAATTAAACCAATTAAATTAGTTTATTCCCTTTTATTGGCCGGCCAAACCAAGAGGGTGGACACCCTCTTTGGCCGGCCAAACCAAGCCGTTTCCATCGCGAATTAAACTCATTTAATTCGCCCAATAAGCCTTCAAAAGACTTAGCCATTTTAAGTTTCCGTTCCGCCTCTGATTAACTCAGATTTGACTTATTTCTCTTGATCAGAAAATCCAATTTTCAACTCGTTTTAAATCCCTCGGATTACTCGTAGTGCGTGTGACTAAATAGGCTTTCGATTTATGTTGGCCGTCTATAATCAACTAATTATAGAACGATCATGAGTGGCACCTAGTAGTACATCATGACCCCCAATTAATCGAAAGATCAACGGTTGACCTCAGAAGTAATTCTGAAACCCTTCAGCAGCTCTAATGAATCGTGCCCCATTCCTTTCACCAACTTATACCCACTTGGTTCAGGACATGGTCTGTTTATGTCATTCCCCACTAGACTGATTACGTCACACCTAGCCCAAGTAGTGTCTTTCTCGTCCTTTGGATTTCTAATTACTCTCATGTATTTAAGAGACTCGCACTCTAAACATGATATACTCTGGCCAGAGGTTTTGAGTAACAATCCGACGATAGGCCTGGGTATACATCTCCTCGCAAGGAGTGGTGAATCCTTTGTAGGCTGTTCAAACATCTTCGGGCACTTCGGCTTATACCCAATCATCCTGGGTCCACACCTCTTTGGAGATGCTTGCTTAAGATGTTAATGTATAAGTCTCCATGACCAAGATGACTTGAACACCGCAAGTCAAAGGAACATCGCACTTAAGCTGCTGTAAGAACTTCATTGACATATCTATATAGATAACCATATGAAGTCTTACAGCTAGTCACTCCAATGAACTAGTTCCCTTAACTAGCATCCATGTTTATCTCCGGACATCCCAATGTCACCAGCCAGTGAGAATCAGCTGATTAGGGAATAATCCATGCTAGTCTCAACAGAATTGATAGTGTCCGTTTTTATCAATTCATCGACTAGGGATATTTTCAATACTTCACATTTGCACATTTAGAGATAATCACTAGTTGTGATCCCATCACAAATTCTCTTATGCTGTGAATTGTATTGCAGACATTCAGTAGATGAGTTTAAGATCCCAATCAAATACACAAATATGTATACTAAAATAGTGAATTATCATTTATTAAAATAAATATTTACAATCATAAGGCGATTGCCTTAGGACACTTCTCTCATATCACTAACAAACTCCCACTTGGCCTAATGCCAATCGCTACGGTATCCAATACCACAGGCTCTAACATGACCCTCAAACTTGTTCTGAGGAAAGACCTTAGTTAAAGGATCCGCTAAATTCCTTTTAGTGGGAATTTTCTCAATTTGTATGTCATTCCTACTTATAATCTCTCTGATCAGATGATAGCGGCGAAGCACGTGTTTGGATCGCTGATGAGACCTTGGTTCCTTTGCTTGTGCAATAGCTCCATTGTTGTCGCAGTAAACCGGCACTGCTTCATCAATGGTTGGAACCACGCCAAGTTCGGAGACGAACTTCTTGATCCAGACTGCTTCCTTTGCTGCTTCCGAAGCTGCGATATATTCCTCTTCCGTGGTAGAATCCGCTACGGTGTCTTGTTTGGAACTTTTCCAACTTACTGCGCCTCCATTCAAAGTAAATACGTATCCAGACTGAGATTTGGAGTCATCCTTATCTGTCTGGAAACTGGCATCTGTATACCTACTTATTACCAAATCTCCTTCTCCATATATTAGGAACACATCCTTAGTTCTTCTTAAGTACTTAAGGATTGTCTTAACAGTCGCCCAATGATCCATTCCTGGATCCGACTGGTATCTGCTTGTGACACTCAAAGCATACGATACATCGGGCCTAGTACATAACATAGCATACATGATAGATCCTATCGCGGATGCATAAGGAATCTTATTCATGCAAATCCTCTCATCTTCTGTGCGCGGACACATAGACTTTGAAAGGTTGATCCCATGCCTGATGGGAAGGTAACCTTTCTTGGATTCAGACATGCTAAACCTTTTTAGCACTCGGTCTATATATGTAGACTGCGAAAGACCAAGCAACCGTTTTGATCTATCTCTATAGATTCTGATCCCAAGGATATAGGTTGCTTCTCCCAGGTCTTTCATGGAGAAAGTTTTGGACAACAAAATTTTAACTGTTTGTAAGACTGATATATCGTTTCCTATAAGTAATATGCCATCGACATATAATACTAGGAATACGACTGCACTCCAACTAACCTTCTTGTGCACACAAGGTTCGTCAGGATTTTGTGAGAAATCAAACTCTTTGATTGTCTCATCAAAATGGATATTTCAGCTCCTTGATGCTTGCTTCAGTCCATATATGGATCGTCGAAGCTTGCATACTTTGGTTTTATCAACCGATGTGAAACCTTCAGGTTGTATCATGTATACATCCTCAAGCAGGTTTCCATTAAGGAAAGTTGTTTTCACATCTATTTGCCATATCTCATAATCATAATGAGCTGCTATGGCTAGGAGCATCCGAATGATTTAAGCATAGCTATTGGCGAATAGGTTTCGTCATAATCAATTCCTGGCTTCTGACGATATCCTTTTGCCACTAATCTAGCTTTAAAGGTAACAACATTACCTTCCATGTCGGTTTTCTTTTTGAAAACCCACTTGCACCCTATGGGCTTAATCCCTTCAGGTGGGTTAACCAAGTCCCATACTTGGTTTTCGTACATGGAATCCATTTCCGACTTCATGGCCTCAAGCCATTTGTCCCTTTCTGAACTTTTCAGAATATCTTCATAACTGATAGGTTCGTCATCGCCTATGAGTAACACGTCGTTCGATTCACTTATGAGAAATCCGTATCTCTTTGGAATATTGCGTGTCCTATCAGATCTACGAAGAGGTGGTGTAGTTTTAGGTTCAACTGATAGCTCACTATTATGAGGTATTGGTTGTGGGTCTAGACTAGGTGTCTCTGTAATGTCTATTGGAGTTTCTTGAATTTCATCAAGTTCAATGCCACTCCCACTGTTTTCTTGTAAAAAAAATTCTTTTTCCAGAAATACAGCATGCCTTGAAACAAACACCTTTTGTTCCAAGGGATGATAGAATTGGTAACCCTTCGTTTCCTTAGGGTATCCAATAAATAGACATTTATCAGACTTAGCATCCAATTTGTCTGATACAGTCCGCTTCACATAAGCCGGACAACCCCATATCTTAAGGTGAGTTAAGTGGGGTTTCTTACTATTCCATGTCTCATATGGAGTAGTGGAGACTACCTTGGTCGGGACTCTATTTAGCAAGTAAACAGCTGTCTTAAGTGCATAGCCCCAAAAGGATTTTGGAAGAGTTGCATGATTCATCATAGACCTAACCATGTCTATCAAGGTTCGGTTGCGCCTCTCAGATACACCATTATGCTGTGGTGTATACGGCGTAGTCCATTGGGACAATAACCCATTGTCCCTAAGATAATCTTGAAACTCTTGACTCAAGTATTCACCACCCCGATCGGATCGAAGTATCTTAATACTTTTGCCAAGCTGTTTCTCTACTTCATTTCTGAACTCTTTGAATTTCTCAAAGGCTTCAGATTTGTGTTTCATCAAGAACACATACCCGAATCGTGAGTGATCATCGATGAAGGTGATGAAGTAGCTATAGCCTCCTTGTGAAAGAGTTGACATTGGTCCACATACATCGGTATGTATTAGACCAAGTAATTCTCCCACTGGATTACCTTTTCCGGGAAAGGGTAATTTGGTCATCTTGCCTTTTAAGCACGATTCGCATGTATCAAATGAACCGGGTTCAAATGATTCCAAAATTCCACATCGGTGTAATTCGGTCATGCGTTTCTTACTTATATGGCCAAGACGACAGTGCCAAGTGTAGGAGTCTATTCGATTATCTATTCGAGCACGTTTGTTGCTAACTTCGATATTGAAAACGTCACTGGATAAATCTAACGTGTAGATGCCATTGCACAAAGTTCCATTCCCATAAAGAACGTCATTTAAAGTTATGTAACAACAATTGTTACTAAAAGTTAAATGATAACCCTTTTCATTCAAACATGAAATAGATACAATGTTCTTTATTAACGAAGGAACAAAATAACAATTATCCAATTCTAAGACACGTCCAGTGGGGAGCTTAAGCAAATATGTTCCGATGGCAACAGTAGCAATCTTTGCTCCATTTCCAACTCGCAAATTCGCTTCACCTTTGACGAGTCTTCTTCTATTCCTTAGCCCCAGTATGTCATTACATATATGTGAGCTACACCCAGTATCAAGTACCCAGGTATTTGAGGAAATAGAGTGGCATTCAATAACGAAGATACCTGAAGAGGATGGGGCATCGGATGCCTTATTCTTCAAGGACTCAAGATAAACCTTGCAGTTTCTTTGCTAGTGACCCTCCTTGCCACAGTGATGGCGAGTGCCTTTTGGGGTCTTTTCAGTTTTTTTTTGGCCTTTTTCTTCTTTCCCTTATTTTGTTCTTTGGCCTTCCTCTTAGAACCTTTCTTCGAGGAACCAACTAACAGTACCGTCTTCTGATCCTACTTCACAGAAGGCTCTACAGTCTTCAGCAGGTTGAGCAACTCAGGAAACTGGTCTGGAGTTGCATTTTCAGGAGGACAGTTGGGAAGTTGATCTTCAAGGACATAAGCAAGCTTTTCTGCCTTGAGGACTATCCTCAGGTTTCGAAGCCAGTCCATGAAGTTTGGCCCAGTCAGTTTATTGGTGTCCAAAATGGAACGTAAATTTAGAGAAGACATGATCGAGTGATTTTCCTAGAAATACAAATTGAGCTTATGTGAGAAGAATGATAAAGAATGTATCAATATACATTAATTAAAAAATCCTATTTATTTTTCAAATTGAATAACCCTTTTTATCAATTCGGGAGATTGTAGGAGCATCTCCAAATAGGTTGATATCCAACCATAGATAAGAACAACCATGGCTGTGGCCATCAAGTTATTCTTAGCTATGAAGGTAGGTAATTATACCGATTACACATCACATATATATAACTATCACTTTATGCTATCAACTAATTGAATGTTTGCATAAATCATTGGGTTGTTAACTCATTAACAAGTATGTAACAATATACATAGCACCCAACTGCACCTCTCTTTACATCGACCTTGGCTGTGGCACAACAAATCGATGCTCCAAGCTTAAGGCTGACCCATTAATCAAGAAATAGTTTTAATATGGTTGGCGCTCATTCAACCGCTTAGTCAGGCTTGGATGTGTCCAACAATGAAAACTAAGGATTGACCTCTGACTCCAACTATATTACTCATAAACTAATTCCATGGTTTGAACATGTGGAGGTTCAAGCTGGGCATGGATGTGTCCATCAACCCAAACAAGAAACAAAACTCCGATTCTAACCATATTAATGGAAGGTGTTAGCCTTAATATTTTGTAAGGGGTTTTGGGTCTCATCTTTTCTTTTCTAAGCACAATTCATGACATTATGTCATGACTAACGATTTCCTTAATAAAGTATGTATGTGACTTAATTTATCAAGTCTCATTGATTAAATTAGGAACCAGATTTCCTAATTATAATTTCATACTTTATTTAAGGAATTGTTTTGGGAAACAATTTCCTAAATTGTCATAATCAATTTCGGAAATAATATGTTTAAGACTTTGATTTCTCTAAATCAAATCTTATTAAATTAAGAGACAAATCCCTTAATTCAACTACATATTATTTTCATGAAAATCTCATTTAAGAAAACTCTATAGGAAACCATTTTCCTAATTAATTTTGGAGACAACAATATGTAAGAGCATCACCTCTTAAAACATATTTTATTCATGGATTTAATTAATTACAACAAATCGTTTTCTAAGGGTGGCTCCCCGAGGCTCAGATACCCAAAGAAAAGTAATTTGTTGTAAATCCAATTGGACGGCTCCCCGAGGCTCAATCCAAATCAAACATGACAATTTCAATTTAAAATTGGGAAATTAAATTACAACAACTAACTTTAAATTGGACGGCTCCCCGAGGCTCAATCCAAAATAAAGAATTTTGTTGTCAATTTAAAAACCAATTCAAATTTAATTGTCAATTAACAGTCCATGAATTTGTCTAGACTTTCTTGAAAGAAAGTGCCCAAAATTGCGAGATTTCATAAATTGGTTTTCAGAATAATTGTAAGTTTCTGGTACAAAGAAAACATACATATTTCCAAAATTGGAAAATTTCTAAAATAGAAAAATTTCCAAAATTGGAAAGTTTCCAAAGATGGGAAGTTTTCACAATTATTATAAAATTTCAGAAATTAGAAAATTTCAAAAGTTTGCGAAATTTCATGAGGATTTCCAAACATAGAAATTCCTAAATCTAAAATTTATTATAATTGGAAAGTTTACATAATTGAAATTTTTTTCCAAAATATAGATTATGACAAAGTTTTCCGCAAAACAATTATATGATTAAGTCGAACACTAACCGGCTCTGATACCACTGTTGGGACCGGGTGCATGTCGACAAGGATACGGGTTCGTAAAATTTTAAATTTTTACGTGCAGCGGAAGAATTAGCATAAAATAATTTCCTAAATTATTTTAACCACGTATCTAGCATGCAACCTTATGATGTGTTGACATAATCATAAATTAAAACTTTGCGGAAAAAGTAAACTAATTTACTAAGTACCTCTCGTAACTCGAAGTAAGGGACGAGATCCAACCGTAGCGTCCCTTGGAAGCTCCGCCTCTATTCGCGTCCACGCCGAGTTCTCTTCGGGATGACTTCGCAAAGCCACGAGTTTTGTGCCGACGAGAACTACTAGATTCTCCGAAGACACAACTAGAAGAACAAGAGAAAAGATAGGAAACTAACCAACAAGAAACGGAATCCAAATTCCGGGAAGAGAGGAGTTGCGATCCGCTTCTTCTTCTTCTTGTTTGGCTTCTCCTTCTTCTTGATAGCTCACGGCAACCAACCCTAGGGAAGGAGGTGCGCCGGCCCTAGGTGGATGAAGGGGCGCCGGCCCTAGATCTCAAGGAGGGCGCCGGCCCTAGCTTGGGAAGGAGAAGGAGAGAAGAGAATAATAGAGAGAGAGGGAGAGAGTTAATCTCTTGATAGCTCTATTGATTGGAATTAAGGGCTTGCCTTTGGTTCCTTTATATAGTAGCCTCTCCCTTGCCAAGTCTCCCTCTTAACAGAATTAACGGAATTAGTTATCATAAGAAATTTATCTTATAAATTTTCTTATGACTTATTCCGTTATTCTTAGTTTTTATTATAACTAACTTTATAATAAAACAAATTCTCTTTCCCTTTTAATTATGGAATAAATTTGTATAAAATTTTCTTATCATGGATAAATCAATTCATAATTGATTTTATAAATTAAAATTAAACCAATTCATGGTTCATTTTAATTTCCATAAAAAGAATAAATTTACTACAAATTTCTTTATAAATCTCTTTATATAAATTTCTTTATATATCAATTTATTTATCCATAATTTATAAAACAAATCGCGCTAGATTTATTTTATTAATTAAACCAATTAAATTGGTTTATTCCCTTTTATTGGCCGGCCAAACCAAGAGGGTGGACACCCTCTTTGGCCGGCCAAACCAAGCCGTTTCCATCGCGAATTAAACTCATTTAATTCGCCCAATAAGCCTTCAAAAGACTTAGCCATTTTAAGTTTCCGTTGCGCCTCTGATTAACTCAGATTCGACTTATTTCTCTTGATCGGAAAATCCAATTTTCAACTCATTTTAAATCCCTCGGATTACTCGTAGTGCGTGTGACTAAATAGGCTTTCGATTTATGTTGGCCGTCTATAATCAACTAATTATAGAACGATCATGAGTGGCACCTAGTAGTACATCATGACCCCCAATTAATCGAAAGATCAACGGTTGACCTCAGAAGTAATTCTGAAACCCTTCAGCAGCTCTAATGAATCGTGCCTCATTCCCTTCACCAACTTATACCCACTTGGTTCAGGACATGGTCTGTTTGTGTCAGTCCCCACTAGACTGACTACGTCACACCTAGCCCAAGTAGTGTCTTTCTCGTCCTTTGGATTTCTAATTACTCTCATGTATTTAAGAGACTCGCACTCTAAACATGATATACTCTGGCCAGAGGTTTTGAGTAACAATCCGACGATAGGCCTGGGTATACATCTCCTCGCAAGGAGTGGTGAATCCTTTGTAGGCTGTTCAAACATCTTCGGGCACTTCGGCTTATACCCAATCATCCTGGGTCCACACCTCCTTGGAGATGCTTGCTTAAGATGTTAAAGTATAAGTCTCCATGACCAAGATGACTTGAACACCGCAAGTCAAAGGAACATCGCACTTAAGCTGCTGTAAGAACTTCATTGACATATCTATATAGATAACCATATGAAGTCTTACAGCTAGTCACTCCAATGAACTAGTTCCCTTAACTAGCATCCATGTTTATCTCCGGACATCCCAATGTCACCAGCCAGTGAGAACCAGCTGATTAGAGAATAACCCATGCTAGTCTCAACAGAATTGATAGTGTCCATTTTTATCAATTCATCGACTAGGGATATTTTCAATACTTCACATTTGCACATTTAGAGATAATCACTAGTTGTGATCCCATCACAAATTCTCTTATGCTGTGAATTGTATTGTGGACATTCAGTAGATGAGTTTAAGATCCCAATCAAATACACAAATATGTATACTCAAATAGTGAATTATCATTTATTAAAATAAATGTTTAGAATCATAAGGCGATTGCCTTAGGACACTTCTCTCATATCACTAACAGTTCCCTACATAAGGAGTTATGTACTTTGGTATCGTCAAACGTCACCCGTAACAGGGTGGACTATAAAGGCGATCACTGGGTATGTAATGAATTATGCGGAGGGATGTGAGTGATGTAGATGGGATCTATCCCTCCCATATGACGGGAGTGATATCTGTGGGCCCCTTGATTGAGTAGGACTACTAAAACGCATGACCATGCTCAAATGAGTCAATATGAGATATTGAACTCAATTAGTTGAGTGAGTCTACTCGGGGATCAAGAAACACAAGATTGATTGAGGATGACATGGTCTATGCCTCATTGGTCAATCAGATATCAAGGATAGAAGGACAAGGTCATGCACTATCATAGTCACGGAGGTTTAGTCGAATCTCGACTTTTCTTGTTACTTGGGTAGCAATGATGCATTGCTAGATGTCGCTCATTGCTTATGTGTCTAAAGCATTTAGGCACATTGCCAACATTGCGAGAACCTATTGGATCACACACTAAGGACATGATGCTTCGGGAGCCCGAGTTGGGAACTCGGGAGATCTGAGCCCGAGTTGGGAACTCGGGAGGTCAGTCAGGGAGCTCGAGTTGGGAACTCAGGAGCGCGGGTTGGGAGCTTGACACTCGGTAGACTGAGTCGGGAGCTCGACACTCGGAAGACTAAGTTGGGAGCTCGGCAGACTGGGGTCAGAGCTCGACACTCGGCAGACTGAGCTGGGAGCTCGGCAAACTTTGTACGAGTTTTTCTTTCGCATGGATCGCTCTAGGGTTCATGTTTCCGCTGCGTTTTTATGTTTTTATGCCGGGAGAACTCAACATCTAGTTCTCTATTGCATCTTGTAAAGAGGAAGAAGACGATCTTGTGAAGGTTTTCTCTACCTTGAAGGAGATTTTCATAGTGGAGAGTGTGCAACCGTGTGGATCCTTTGATTAGTCACCTTTCGGGATGGATATCAAGTAAAATACTCTTGTTAGCATTGAATCTCTTATTTTCTATTATATTTTGTATTGTGCTAACCCTATTGTAGAGAAAAACCGAAAAGAGCTATTCACCCCCCGTCTAGCCGAGCCATCGATCCTAACAAGTGGTATCAGAGCGCAAGGACGCCTTCAATGGACTAACTGCCAAGATGAGCAAATCATTGAAATGGCCGGCTCGCACATTCAACTACCAAAATTCAAGGGAGAATTTTCATGGTGGAAGAAGAGAATGGAGGTATTTTTCAACACTGACTTTGATATTATGCTAATTATGGAAAATGATTTTGAGGAGCCTAGGGATCAAGAAAATAAGCTTCTTGAGAAAGCAAGGTGGAGCAAGAAGGAAAAAGATGATCACTTGGCAAATTCAAAGGTCTTGCATCATCTACTTAGCGTACTTCCTCAACAAGAAGTGACAAGGATTGGAAATTACTCAAGTGCCAATGATTTATGAGACAAGTTAGTGGAACTTCATGAAGGCACCTCGGAGGCGAAAATGGCGAAAAGAGATCTTCTTTGGTCCCAACTCAATAACATCAAGCTTGACAAAGGGGAGAAGGTAACAAGCTTACATGCTAGATTTAAAGAAATTCTTAATGGGCTAACAAGTGTAGGGGAACAATTATCCAACCGAGACATTGTCATGAAAGCCCTCAATGCCTTCCCAAGAACATCAACTTGGAGCTCAATGGTAGATTTGTACTATGTTTCCAAGGATCTAGAGAAAACGTCTCTAGAGGAATTTTTCTCAACCATGGAGCTTCATGAGACTCGAGTTGGAGGAACAATCGAAGAATTATACTACAAGCTAAAGAGTATAGCCCTTGTGGCAAACAAGGGAAAAGGTAAGAAGAAGGAGGTCTCATCATCCGATTCGGAGAAATCGAGTGCTTCCATGGGTAGTGATGCGGAAGCCTACATGGTAAGAAAGATAAGAAAAATATTTAAATAATTTTCTACTAACAAGTCTCATGGTAGGAAAGAATCAAGGAGCAAACATAAATCAAGAAAGATAATTTGCTATAACTACCAAAGAGAAGGACACATGAGAGATGAGTGTCCTCTCTTGAAAAAGAAGGAAGAAAAGAAAAAAGAGGGAAAGAAGAAATCAAAAGAGAAGGAGAAGAAGGTGCAAAACTTGAAGGCTACATGGGATGATCCATCTTCATCGGAGGAGGAGGAGCACTTTGTATCCGATTTTGCACTAATGGGAATTGATGACCTTGCCTCCACCGCATCCGAGTTTGAAGAAGAGAAAAGCTCAAGTGAAGATGAAGGAAGCTCAAGTGAAGGGGGAGGCTCCACTTCGTAATCGAACTTCTCGGTAAGTGAGGTATACAACTTACCCACTTCAACTCTTGTAAAGATAATTTCGAGCACTAGTGATGATTTGGTTGATGCTAAAAAGAAAATTAAGTGCTTAAAAAGGGAAAATTACATGTTAAAGGATAAATTAGCATCCATGGAATTTAAGGATAATGAGCATGCTTCTTCTTCTATCTCAAATGACCCATGCTTAGAAGAAGAAAATAAAGATTTAAGGGAAAAGGTAGATAGCCTTACCCAAGCACTTACGAAGTTTGATGTTGGCTCAAGAACATTAGATATGATCATTGGGAGCCAAAGAGCAAGCTTTAGGAAGAGGGATTGGGTTTTAGGAAGTCTAACAATGGGAAAACCTATCATTGCATAATTGCTAGAGGACAATCAAAGACCAAGACCCTAAGTAAGAAATGGATCCTTAAGGAGTACTTAGTTAACCCAATTAGGAAACATTACTATTGGGTACCAAAGTCAATCCTCAAGGGTTAGAGCATTTGGGATAAGTCAACCATAGTATTAGAATTTCAAATTTTTGGAATTTGGTTAACTTGAGACAATGAGGGGGAGTTTGTAGCCCATAGTAGAAATTCATGATGAATTGGGAAAAATAAGGCTTAACTTGCAATCATCTCATATTACTCTTCTTAATGATTATTTTCATACATATGAGATGTTAGGATGATACAAATGATCCACTTGTGGATGTGGCATATGTTAGTGATATGAGAGAAGTGTCCTAAGGCAATCGCCTTATGATTGTAAAACATTTATATTAATAAATGATAATTTACTATTTGAGTATACATGCTTGTGTATTTGATTGGGATCTTAAACTCATCTAATGAATGTCCGCCATACAGTTCACAGCATAAGAGAATTTGTGATGGGATCACAACTAGTGATTATCTCTAAATGTGCAAATGTGAAGTGTTGGAAATATCCCTAGTCGATGAATTGATAAATATGGACATTATCAATTCTGTTGAGACTAGCATGGGTTATTCTCTATTCAGCTGATTCTCATTGGCTGGTGACATTGGGATGTCCGGAGATAAACATGGATGCTAGTTAAGGGAACTAGTTCATTGGAGTGACTAGCTGTAAGACTTCATATGGGAATCTACATGTAGATATGTCAATGAAGATCTTACTGCGGCTTAAGTGCGATGTTCCTTTGACTTGCGGTGTTCAAGTCATCTTGGTCATGGAGACTTATACTTTGACATCTTAAGCAAGCATCTCCAAGGAGGTGTGGACCCAGGATGATCGGGTATAAGCCGAAGTGCCCGAAGATGTTTGAACAGCCTACAAAGGATTCACCACTCCTTGCGAGGAGATGTATACCCAGGCCTATCGTCGGATTGTTACTCAAAGCCTCTGGCCAGAGCATATCATGTTTAGAGTGAAAGTCTCTAAAATACATGAGAGTAATTAGAAATCCAAAGGACGAGTAAGACATTACTTGGGCTAGGCGTGACGTAGTCAGCCTAGTGGGGACTGACACCATTGACCGTGTCCTGAACCAAGTGGGTATAAGGTGGTGAAGGGAATGGGGCACGATTCATTAGAGCTACTGAAGGGTTTCAGAATAATTTCTTCTGAGGTCAAACTGTTGATCTTTCGATTAATTGGGGATCATGATGTACTACTAGGTGCCACTCATGATCGTTCTATAATTAGTTAATTATAGATGGCCAACATAAATCGAAAGCCTATTTAGTCACACGCACTACGAGTAATCCGAGGGATTTAAAACGAGTTGAAAATTAGATTTTCCGATCAAGAGAAATAAGACGAATCTGAGTTAGTCAGAGGCGCATTAGAAGCTAAAAATGGCTAAGTCTTTTGAAGGCTTTTTGGGCGAATTAAATGAGTTTAATTCGCGACGGTCCGGGTTGGGTTTGGCCGACCAAAGAGGGTGTTAACCCCTCTTTGGTGGCCGGCCAAATAAAAGGAGAAAACCAATTTAATTGGTTTAATTAATAAAATAAATCTAGCGCGATTTATTTTATAAATTATGGATAAATAAATTTGTATAAAGAAATTTATAGAAATAAAATTTATAGAAATTTATTCTTTTATGGAAGATTAAAATAATCCATGAGTTGGTTCATTTTAATTTTATAAAATCAATTATGAATTGATTTATCCATAATAAGAAAGTTTATAAATTTCTTATAAAATTTATTCCATAATTTAAAGAGAAGAAGAATTAGTTTTTATTATAAATTAGTTTATAATAAAGACTTGGTTTAAACGGAATTAATTCATAAGAATTTATAGGATAAATTTCTTATGATAAATAATTAGTTTTATTATAAAGTTAGTTATAATAAAATTCATAAGAAAATTTATAGGATAAATTTCTTATGATAACTAATTTGTTTTATTATAAATGGTTATAATAAAACTAGGATTAAAAGGAATAAGCAATAAGAAAATTTATAAGATAAAATTTCTTATAACTAATTCCGTTAATTCCGTTAATTCGGTTTAGAGGGAGACTTAGCAAAGGAGTTGCTACTATATAAAGGAACCAAAGGCTAGCCCTTAATTCCAATCAAGTGATTATTATTGGAGCTCTCCCTCTCTCTCTTCTCTTATCTTCTCCTTCTCTCTTTCTTGCATAGGGTCGGCGCCAACCCTAAGAAGATTAGGGCCGACGCTCCTTCCACCTTCTTCCACCCAAGGCCGGCCACCTCCCATCTTCTAGGGCCGGCGCCCAACTACTCCAAGGCAAGGGTTGCCGTGAGCATTGAAGAAGAAGGAGAACCCCAACACGAAGAAGAAGAAGCGGATAGCGACTCCTCTCTTCCGGAATACGATTCCGTTACTTCTTGTTGGTTAGTTTCTAAACTCCCCTCTTGATCTTTCAAGTTGTGCCTATAGAGAATCTAGTAGTTCTCGTCGGCATAAAACTCGTGACTTTGCGAAGTCATCCCAAAGAGAACTCGGCGTGGACGCGAATAGAGGCGAAGCTTCCAAGGGACGCTACGGTTGGATCTCGTCCCTTACTTCAAGTTACGCGAGGTACTTGGTAAATTAGTTTATTTTTCACAAACTTTTATTTTATGATTATGTCGATACACTATAAGGTTGAATGCTAGATACGAAGTTAAAATAATTTAGGAAATTATTTTATGCAAACTCTTCCGTTGCACGTAAAAATTTTAAATTTTACGAACTCGTATCCTTGTCGACATGCACCCGGTCCCAACAGCATAGTGTTGGGTCATTAGAAGTATCAAATTATGAAAAATAGACCAACCATGGGGAAAACAAGTGTTTAATTAATGGGCATTGTGCCCAAAGATCATGGTTGGACATTTTAATCATTTGAAAATCATTTTAGGTCTTATATGTTTTACCATAAGCTTAGAAGATATATGAATGCAAAATTAGGTTGAGATTTTGATACAAACTTAGTGGTTTTCAAGGATTTTGGACTTTGGTTAAAAGTCAAGCATGGTTGAAATTTTTCATGAAATGATATTTTTCCCTGATAGAGTATCTTACAAGAAACATGCTTGCAAGTTTTTACAATTTATAGAATTTTCTAAAATTTCTGGGAGGTTTCTGAAATTCAGCTCAGAAACTCATTTTCCAGACTGACAGAGTATCATTCGACTGGCCCCATGGGCAGTTGACTGATATGGCTAAATTCAGTTTCTGCAATTTCTTTTCAGAAATGAGGATTCCCTCATTTGATGTCAAAGGTTAGTATTACTGTAGGCAATCGTTTTTGATGGTGTCAAAGGGGGAGAATGGGTAGTTTATGTTAGATTTTTAGCTAAAATGTTGACTTAATCTTGGATTATGATGAAAAATTGAAATGGCGTAGATTAAGGGGGAGGTTTCCTCTTATATGTTGCTATGTTTTATATTTTCATTTACTGTTGTTAACTGGTATTTTTATCCCTAAACATAAAGATATTGCCACACATCCGAAAGGGGGAGATTGTTAAGGCAATCGACCCAAGAATGATCAGGAAGATCATGGTTTTGATGTGTGTTTGCCAATATATTTAAGGTTAGGGTGTTATGTTGTATTTGATATGTGTGATTGAGTTTGCAGGACTTGGAGAATCACACATGGACAACATATCCAAGGGACGAGAGCCGAGGGAGGAGAGCTCCAAGGGCAAGCCGGGGAGTGGACTTCAAGGGCACATGTGAAGGGTGGCATGGAGGCAAGCCAAGTAAGGCTTGTGTGCGCATCCGAGGGACGATAGCTAGAGGAAGTAGACTTCAAGGGGCAAGCCAAGGGAGCATACCTGAAGGCATACGTGAAGGAGAGTGTTTGGAGTGATTATAAGTGAGTTTAGAGGCTGGGCAGTCGACTGACCAGAGGGCAGTCGACTGCCAAAACCCACATAAGGTTTTCAGCCTTCGACCAGTCGACTGCCCCAGGGGCAGTCGACTTGTATCCCTGAGAAACTAGCCGTTGGCTAGCATTTAAAGCTAGACCAGTCGACTGCCCCTGGGGCAGTCGACTGGTGCGGGTTGGATAGCTTGTGAAGCTGTTCTTTACTCTTATTTAAGAGGGACTTTTGGGCACGAGGAAGGTACGATTTTTCACTGTACCAAAGTGCTGCTAGTGCCCATATTGCTCAGTTCTTCCTCTAGTTCTCTATTGCATCTTGTAAAGGGGAAGAAGACGATCTTGTGAAGGTTTTCTCCACCTTGAAGGAGATTTTCATAGTAGAGATTGTGCAACCATGTGGATCCTTGGATTAGTCACCTTTCGGGGTGGATACCAAGTAAAATACTCTTGTTAGTATTGAATCTCTTGTTTTCTATTATATTTTATATTGTGCTAACCCTATTGTAGAGAAAAATCGAAAAGAGCTATTCACCCCCCTCTAGCCGAGGCATTGATCCTAACACCATTTAGCATGCTTTCTTGTAATTGTTACAAGTAATGAGTATGATTTTGAAAATATAGTTAATCGCACTTACTTGACTAGATTAACCTATCTAATTTGATTTTGCAAAGCAATCAACCGCCAGTTGATTCCACACAATTATACATTTGTCAAACAATCAACCTCCAACTGATTCTACTCACTTGGACTTGAGTCACATAGCCTCCAGCTAAAAATTTTGTTTGCTATCTTAATCACTTGGACTTGATTCACCTAGCCTCTAGCTAAGAATTTTGTCTGCCAAATCTTAATCACTTGGACTTGATTCATTTAGCCTCTAGCTAGAATTTTGTCTGCTTGGTCTCCGACAAAGACTTAGCTCATATCTGATTCTCAACAAAGACTTAGATGCCTAGATCCACTTGGACTTGATCACTGCCTAGTTCACAACTAGGACTTTAACTGTTAAATACAACCAAATAAAACTCGATTAAGAAAATTTTGAAAATATATTGTAAAGATTTTGTGTGGGTTTCCGGATTATAGGATGAAGTAGGAGGAATTAAGGTGCTAAAACACCTAACTTAAAGGGGTTTAAATTGGGTAAAACCCAAAGTTGGGAAGGTGGTTGAAATAACTCAAAATTCAGGGCATAAATCCTTCCTTTCCTCTCATTATCCGCCGACGCCCCTCTGTTTCCCCAGTCTCACCCAACCACCCCTCTCACTCGTGATCTCCCTGAGCTACTTCCTCCTTGATTCCGATTGCGCGATTGTCAGTCTTCGCCATCCTCTCCCAATCTTGTCTCACGACCTCCATCATCGGCCAATAGGAGCGATCAGAACTCCAATGAATGGAGAGTCTTTAAGCTCTCAAGTAGATCGCACGTTGTAGAGGCCCTCGTTGCATCTTTGGACAGTCAAATCTGAGCAGGGGAAAGTGAGCTACGTGTGTGTCATCTTGTCAGATAAGGCTGGTTTGGTTGTCTAAGTTGGTTTTCTGATCGGATTTGATGTTGCCGAAATCCTAGATTTAGAATTGGATTCGATTTTGGAGTTTTAAGGTGGACTCTCCGAAGAAGAAACTATCTGAGACTCTCTCTATGAGGTACTTGGTTTAGGATAGATCTGGATCTGCTCTTGGTTGATACTCTGGTCCTTGCGACCGTGGCCTCTGACCACACCGAAACTGAATAGGGGAACATCGTCGGCACCATCATCAGGTAGGATCTGTTTCGGTTGATGTATTCTTGGATGAATCAATGTGGAGATTGTTTTAGATTGGTGTGAATGAACTAGTTTTTCAGATCGGATTATTGTTTGATTGCAATCCTACTATCTTTTAGTATCAATTCTGTATTGGGAGTTAGGGTTGTAACCTAATTTTCATTAGCTTGTAATGGGATGTTGTCGTGAGCTGGGATTTTCAATTTGAACCCTAGAGATCCTTGTTGATTTTTTTGAGGATTTAGTGTTGGCTTAGCCTTTTTGGTTTTGTAAGGTTTTTGGCAGTGTGCCACATTTGATCTTGTGCTATTGCCATGAACGGTAGGTTATAGAGATTATTTTGTTGGATTTAGTTTTTGGATGTTGTGCTATGTGTTGGATTGGTGGAGCTTGGTCAGTGTTTGGTTTTATATAGAAGGATGTGTTTAAAGAGGGTTTAGACAATCTTGTGGTTGCTAGGATCCCTTTGGTTTGCAATTCTCCTACTAAGAGCTAAAGTTTGGGATTTATTCTAGTCGGGTTGGGGGTGGTTATGGATAGATGAGAGTTAAACCTAACCCAAATGGTTTGGAATTGTTGTTGGTATGGTGTAGCTTCCTCTCTATGTTTTGTTCTATTTGAGTTTGCAAGGTTGCAATGAGCTCTTGGATGTATTGCTATGGATTGGTTTCAAAGTAATATGTAGCAACAAATTGGTTGACCTCAGTTGTGTACTTATTCACTTTGTTGTCTTGTCGTGAATTTTTTGGTTGGGTTGGCCTTGGTTCGGTTTTTGTGTAGAGACTTGTTGGAGTTGGGTTAGTGTATGGATTGTTGGTATGGATTAGTTTGGATGCAATTATGACCCGAATTGCATTATAGATCTTGGAACTAATTGGTTTATGGGTTAGGTGTTATATGAAGTGATCACTTGGATTAGTTTGGGGATTAAACCTATTATCGATAATTGGGTTAATCTTAACACGGCTTGGTATTTAGTTTATATCACTTGTTATGATAGCTAAGTATTGTCCTTTGATACAAGACATTGACCTGACTTGATTCATTGCAGATACTTGGACGAGGGTTTCTCTTCTGACCTTGGACTTCATACTTGAGGTGGTATCACTTGTGTTCTTTAGATATTGATATTTATGCATGACTAATTTCATTATATGTAATAGATTGCTTTACCTTAAATCTGTTAAGTTTTATTTTCATTGCTTGATACTTGGTTGCTTGACCTTTGAGATAATCTGATAACTGTTTATACAGTCTCAACCTTGATACTCTTATTTTGTAGAGTATACACATATATGTATGTATGTTGGAGAGATAGTTATATTATATCTAGAATAGGTTCATCACTAGATGTACCTTACCTGTTTAACTAGTTGTATGATTGATGGGTTATGATATATATGTTTTGGACCTGTGCATGTCATATAGTTGTACGGATGAGGGTCTGGTTTGAGTTTATTTGTTGTACCTTATGTGTATCCTACAGTTGCACGGATGCCGATCTGGTTAAAGTCATGTGTATAGTATCATGCACCATCCTTGTGTTGTTGTGTGTTGTCAACCCTTAGCTCCCTTGTGGTTGAGACGGGCCATCAGACGTGTCTCTGGTGTTGTTACATACTGGCGACCCTTGGCTCTTTGGTAGTTGAGACGAGCCGTTAGTCATTGTCTTAGTGTTATTTCATGTTGGCGACCCTTGGCTCCCTGATGGTTGAGATAGGTCGTCAGTCATCGTCTTGGTGTTGTTGTATGTTGGCAACCCTTGGCTCCCTGGTAGTTGAGACAGGTCGTCAATCATGTTCTGGTGTTGTCGCATGTTGTCAACCCTTGGCTCCCAGGTAGTTGAGATGCGTCGTCAGTCATGCCTTGGTTTTCCTACATAGCCATGAGTGCTAAGCTTTATTATGGATAACCACGAGTGTTGGACTTCATCTTGCATAGCCACGATTGTTGAACTTTATTTGCATGTCACGAGTGCTTGGCTCTGTTTGTTTATTTATATGTTACGAGTGATTGTCCTTGTTTGGTTATTTGCATGCCATGAGTGCTTGGCTTCCCTGTCACCTATCCACCAAGCTAACCAGTGTAGGGGTAGCTGGAGTGCATATAGATTGGGCTATTGCATCATGGGCATATGATGCAATTGCATTTGGTTGTGTTTGTTGCATTTGGTTTGAGTTATGGATGTTGCATGTGTTGGATATGCACATACAAGTGGTATATAGCATATGGTTGGGTGTCCTTGCATTGCTCATGTGGTATGAGCCTACCATGGTGGGTTTTTCTTTTTGGGGTTGGACCTTATCACCCCTCAAGTTGGACAGATTCTAGTATGTTACTTATTTAAAATTTTAGTTATTCATTTTCTGATACTCTTATGAGAATGTATCCTGTTGATTCTAGACTGCTTGTATAGCTTATTACTACCATGCATATCTGCATCTCTATACCCACAGAATTTACCCAAACTCACCCCCGTTTTCTATGTTTTTGATTTTTAGGTTGATATACTTGGAGTCGCTAGGAGGGCTCCGACAGCCAATCCCATTCCATCGTGATGGTTTTGTTTTGGGCATGTAGTCTCTTGGTATTTTTTTTGTATTACTCTTTGTCTAGTGGATTTATATTGTGGTTTGTGTGATTGTGTGCCCCGGAGGGCTTGTGGTGTTGTTTTGTTGTCGTAAATCATACTGGTATGCATCTTTCGTGTATTGTGATATTTTTTTATTATGTTGTTATTAGCTGTGTTGGCTGAGGACTATGTGTAGCTGTGTAACCCTTGTATTCATGTTTCAGATTATCTGCTGAACAAGGGAGATGTTGTCCGATTTTCTATCGAACATGAGGCTTTTCGGGGTATGACATTAACATTTGTCAAATATCTTACACCTATAAACATTGCACAACTAGTTAGATCATAATTAACCTAATTTTAATATTTGTCAAATGCTATAATCCTGGGTTACATGTTGTGCACCTAGCACCAACTCTGAGTCGAATTTAGAAGCTGTTCGAGAAAAGGTGTCGATAGGTGTTTAGGAGTAGGAGTCGGTAGGTGTGATGGACCCAAATTTAGATGTCACGACTGTGGGTCTCAAATTTAGAAATTTATAAAGCTGAAAACCCTTTCTACCAAATAGAAATGTAGAATAGGGGCCTCAGGTCGTATTTTTCCAATGACTAGTTGAATGAATGTTTAACTCGAGCTTGCAGGTTTATTTGTCGTTTGATGTTTGGGTTTTCTAGATAAAATGGGGTTTTTGTGATAAGAGGAAATGATAATGTGAAGTAGCAAGTAGAAATGAAATAGACTGAACTAACAGAACTAAAGTAAAAAATTGCGAGAAACAAACTTAACCTAATTGACAATTGTACAATTAAATTCAAACTCTTGAATTGAAACGTAAGCACTAATTGTAGGATCTAATTGCAAGGAAAATTAATTGCAAGATAATGAAAACTAAATTGAAACATGACTTAAGCACTCGACTTGAATTGTAATAGAAACAATAAGAACAACTTGAAGGAAATAAACGCTTGGAACAAGATTATCCTAATTTAGAACATCAAATCAATTTATCAACAAGACTTCCCTTCGCCGTCACACGAAGGTTGAGCTATGAACCCCCTAGCTCAAAAACCACTAAAGGAAAGCTCCCCTACTCAGCTGCTCTGTTCTGCCCTTCCTGATCGGTCAACCCGATCGATCAGGTCTTCCTCTAATCGGTCACGGGACCGATCAGAGACCACTCTGTTCGATCAACCCGATCGGTCATAAGCTGAAACCCGCGATCTTCTCCTTGTGCAGAGTGTCGATCTCGTTCCAACACCCTCAGATTACCTCGGAGAACCCCTCTGAAGCTCTGATGGTGTCAGCTTGATGAAGACAACCGCGATCGGATGAAGAAATCAGTGGATCGGAGCTCCGGCGAAACCCTCTCCAAAGCTCCACTCAGTGAAGTAATTGTTGCAACCGGAACAGAGAAGACTATCCCAATGATCTGAGATCTTGAAGATGAATTGAACTTGAAGTTGGCCGTGCGATCTAAGGAAGAAACTGATGAAGAAGACGGTGAAGAAAACTGGCAAAAACTACTCTACAATCTAAAGAACTCTGCTGTTGCGCGACACGCGACGACCAAGAACTAGCGGTGGGAATTCCCAATTAAACTAATTGCTTTTGAATTTGAACGGCTGTGATTGTTTCAGACTCATCCAACGATCAGATCAAGCCCGATCTGAACCAAACTCCCTAGATCATGATCTATGGTCCTGATCTACCTGTCCTTAGCTCGGATCAACCAGATCAATGGCGGATGACTCAGATCATCCCTTCTCTTGCATGGATGGTCTAGATCATCTTGAACTTGATCCAATGGTTGAATTAACTCTGATCTGGCCAAAACTTTCAGATCTTGATCCATGAACTTAATTTAGTCTATCTTAAGCTTGGATTGACCAGAAGTTGACCAATGGTTCGGATCTAGCCGTTTCTTTGATCGGACGACTCATATTAATCCAAGGCTTGATCACTTTGATCCGAATCCAATTCTGACTCAAGTTTGACTCACTCTGATCTAGGTCCATGATCATTTGAAGCCTACAAAATTAGATTCACAATTAATGCCAAGAATATCTCAAATATAGAAAGATTTGAATTAAAAGCCAAAATAGAAGAAATACATGAAACCTAATATAAATGCAAACTTAAGCATATAAAAGTGGATAAAAACATGGATTTGAGAGCTTAAATTTATCAACAAAATGGTAATTATCAACTCTCCCACACTTACTCTTGGGCGTCTCACACAAGCCAACTAGTAACCTAAGATGTATCCTCCTAGATTAGTCTCAACCATAGTTAGAAGCAATTGAAAGGAAATTACCTAGGGTTGTCAATTCTCAAAAATCTAAACTCAATGGACTAGTATCTTGTCCTTAAATCAACAACTTAGCATACTTCATCCATAATGACTCATTGAGATGAATTAACTCAAAAAATCTTGCAAGGGAAGTTAAGTGTGGCTCTCTTTCTAAGTGCTACATTTTTGATGAAGTGGAGCTCACTCGAACACACCATGGTTCTTGCACTACCATAGACTTGCTTATCATCTACTCTCCACCATCATTCTTGATTTCTATCCACATCTACAAAAACTTATTCAAACAAGTTTAGAAAATATATGAAATGATAAAAATGAGATAGAAGTTCAATTAACTTTGATACTAAAGGATCATGATAGAGAGAATAAAGTAATTTGAGATGGTAAGGAAATATGGTAAAGAAATATGGCATAATAAAGAAGATATGGAAAAATATAGAAAACATGGCATGATAAGAAAATATGGTAAACATAGAGAATGTGGAAGACTTGGACACTCAAAAATGTTCCTAATGCACTTTGCCCTTTTCTGTTGACTTATCTTGCATGTTTCAGAGTTATGGTGGAGTAGGAAGTGTATAATGCCTCTGGTTTGGGTGGGAACAATGCTGAAATGAAGTATGCCCTGATTTTGTTCTGTACCAGCCTCCACTGATCGGTCACTGGACCGATCAACCTTTGTCTGTTCGGACTGGAGATCAATCTGGCATGCTTCTGATCGGTTAGCCGACCGATCAGACCCCTCCCTGATCGGATTGGTGATCGATCAGGGCTGAAACAGTAGCCAAAATCTGTTTCTGCCTGAATTTTGAAGCTGTCTTATGCCAATATTTTCCTTCTCTTCAATCAATAACCAAAATTCTGAAATATTCCGAGCATCTTGTTCACATCTTCACACGTAGTAAATTAACCAAACTCTTTTCTTTTATTTTCATCTTTTTTTCTGTGTTTTTCAGCTGCTATGTTTCTCTTTTTTTTCTTTCTTCTCTGCAGCCGAATTTCTATCTCTGTTTTCTTTTTTTTTCACCATCTGCAATTCAGATTCTAGAGCTTCCACTTCTTCACAACTTGGAGCCTTTTCATGATAATAGGGAACTAAGTGCTCCACTTGTACACTTTTAACATATGAAATGATACAAAAAAAATTTTCTTTTCACTTCTTCACCTCATACTTGATACAAAACATTTTGCTTGTGAATTTCCAAATACTTCATGTTTCTTGAAAATAATGCTTGCATCCTCCCCCACACTTAAATTTCGTCCGTCTCGGGCAAAGTAACATTAAGAAACACTAAGGTAACCAAGTCCAATGAAAATATATGATGAACATGAAGATTAGGGAAGGAAAATGGAATTTAGAATAAGAGTGTATCAACAAAGAATTTACAAAAATGATATGAAAAAGGAAACAAAGTGATTTACCTCTATAAATGTGGTCCCATCATAGAATTATAGCTTTAAAAGAACCTAAGCAAGTTCTAGAGTACAATTACACGTGTGTATCACAAAAATTTGGCCAATTCCTCACTAAGTAAAAAGAATTCATCTCAAGTCATCAATCTAGAGTTCATAACTAAGAAGTACTCAAGCATCCAAGACTTTTCATCCATTGGTTCAAATCCTATGTTTTAACAACTAAATTTAATTTGCCTTCAAAGGACTCTAAAATGATATAAGAAAATCTAGATTAATACATTTATTCCTAGTCACGCAAGAAACAAAGTGCCGAGAAGACTAACATGGTATCTACAGTGACTCTTATGCGTTCTAAACTATCTAAGCATTTATTATCAAAAACTCATTTGAAAAGAAAGATTACTACTTGCAAACATGAAAGTGATATTTACAATGAAATAGGAGGGTAAGAAGAAAATAACTCCCCTTCAAGTAGGGTAGAGAGCACGTAGCAACTATCTTGGGAGAACTATCCTCCTATGATCAACCTCGTAGTGCGCAGATTTCTCCCTTATTAATTTTGCACAAGCATCTTCCGGTGGTCGGAGACGATTAAGGTTCAGAATCCATTCTTGGGGTAGATAATTAAAGGTCATGGTAAATTCGACCCCTTCCACTGCATGCTCTTTAGAAGTCCTTCCGGGAGGTTGTAGGCTATTATGTTTCAGTACCCATTCTAGAAGCCTACGGGATCCTGCAAAACCATATAAAGAAAATACCTCCCGCACGCATGCAGGGTAAGAAAGGAATGAAATATACACAACCTCTACATAAAATGAATCGAGATATGTATCACATCCAATGAAATCAAATTTAGGTACCTCAATGGAATTTACACAATTAGCATCCACATATGATATATCAAGAAATGTATCGCAACCAATGAAGTCAACCTCGGGTACCTCCATGAATTTGTCACAATTAATTTTCACATAAGATGTATCAAGACATGAATCACAGCCAATAAAATCAGCATCCATGAGTTTTTCACAATCAGGCTCAATACAAGATGAATCAAGAGATGTAGCACAGCCAATGAAATCAATCTCAGGTTCTTCAATCAGATTTCCACAATTAATACCTACAAAAGATGTATCAAGAAATTTTTCACAACACACAAAATCAAATTTAGGCACCTTTATAGAATTTTCACAATCAGTATCTACATGGAATGTATCAAGAGATTCATCACAACCAATAATAGGTACCTCATTGAATTTTTCTAAACAATGAGCAGAAATACTTACCTGATCATACTGAAGAATACCTGGAGGTTCTACAAGAGTAGATGTATCCATAGCCTCCTCCTGGTCAAGTAAGGGCTCCTCTTCAAACTCAGGTTCTAGTGAACATTCAACTAAGTCAGGCGATTCTTGGGTTCTTGCTTCCACCATGCAAGTCCCTACACTTTCTGGCTTATCCTCTGAATCTTCTAATGTATCCATCACTGTTGGTGGTCCCTGGGGCTCTGTGCATCCCCTACACCTATAGAATCATCTCCAAGGCATGCTTTATCAACCATATATACAACAACCATATTAGAAAAATTAGGACGAACTATATCAATATTATCACAAAATAAAAGTCTAAAATGGTCCTGTGGAGCTTCAGCTTCGAATTCAAGGCTGTCACATGCTTTTCCATCCATCTCCTCGAATGCCTCTGTCTCTATTGCATCTTCAACCTTATCTAAGCTAAAATCTCCTTCCACTATGTCAAGTGAATCATCATCAGCAATTAACTCTGCCTCAACAGTCTCATCTGGAATACCCATGCTAATGCTAGGAGGTTCCTCTCTGGGGTGCTGTGAAAAATGTAGAGAGACTTTTGGTTCCTCCTCTTAAGGTGAAAAATTTAGAAATGAACTCTGAATGGAAATTCTAGGAGGAATCACTGCTGTAGGTGCCCTGATTTTGCTAAATTCTTCTTCCTCTTCCGCCAAAATTGCAAGATCAATTGAAGAAGGTCTTAGACTTGCACTAGGGTCACTACTAACGGATATAAACTCAACTTCGGGGCTGTTTTGAGTGGGGAAATGGAATGTTGGAAAGTTTTTAGGAAATTCAGCATTTGGAGTGTTTAAACTTGAAACAACCTCTTTATTTCTCAAAGTTGGTGCATAATCATACCCTTAAAATCAAGAGTAGCTTGAGAAGGTGATTGGCTTGATCCTTGGGCTTGCATTTGATTCATTTGATTAATCAATTATTCAAGTCGTCTTTCACAATTTTTAAGAGGAGAATCATATTTTCGTTGTTGCAAGAGTTGTTGTAACATCTCCTCCAGCCTTTGTTGTTGAGCCTCAAGCACTCTAGAATCCTCAAAGTCTTCTTGATGAATATAGGACTCCTGTTGAATTTGACATGCAGCATTAGGTTGCTCAAAATTATAAACAAGCTGAAAATTTTGCTGAAATTGAAACTGTTGGGGATGATCAAATGAATGATTTGGCTGCTGGAATTGCTGAAAATTGGGCTGGAAATTCTGAATTTGTGGTTGAAATTGATGTGGTGAGGGCTGAAATTGTGGAGGCTAGAAATTCTGATTAAATGGTTGAAAACTTTGCTGATTATGATTGCAACCTTGCTGAAAATTTTGGAATTGTGGTTGAAATTGATGTTGTGGCTGATTGAAATGTTGGTTTTGCTGACAATTCGAAAAAGACTGCTGAAATTGTTGAAATTGAGGTTGAAATTGATAATTAGGTTGCTGAAAATTTGAAAAGGGCTGAGATAGTTGAAAATTCTATTGAACATTTTGGAATTGAGAATATGGCCGCTGAAAACTCTGACAAGACTGCTGAAAACTCTGAAAATACTGATATTCTGCCATGGAACTGCTTGAATGAATAGAAAAATTTTCAATAACTTCTCAAACTCTCAAGATCACCTTCTGCAGTCCTGGCCACAAACAAACAAAAATGGCAACCAATATATACAAAATGATAAAGCAAATGATAATAGAATCAAAGAATATAAATATTAAACACAAGCTCAAATTAAACAAACTCAACTAGTTGTGTCCCCGGCAACGACACCAAAAATTTGATGCACCCAAATTTAGATGTCATGACTCTGGGTCTCAAATTTAGAAATTTATAAAGCTGAAAACCCTTGCTACCAAATAGAAATGTAGAATAGCAGCCTCAGGTCGTATTTTTCCAAGGACTAGTTGAATGAATGTTTAACTCGAGCTTGCAGGTTTATTTGTCGTTTGATGTTTGGGTTTTCTAGATAAAATGGGGTTTTTGCGATAAGAGGAAATGATAATGTCAAGTAGCAAGTAGGAATGAAAAGACTGAACTAGCAGAACTAAAGTAAAAAATTACGAGAAAGAAACTTAACCTAATTGACAATTGTACAATTAAATTCAAACTCTTGAATTGAAACGTAAGCACTAATTGTAGGATCTAATTGCAAGATAATGAAAACTAAATTGAAACATGACTTAAGCACTCGGCTTGAATTGTAATAGAAACAACTAGAAGTACTTGAAGGAAATAAACGCTTGGAACAAAATTATCCTAATTTAGAACATCAAATCAATTTATCAACAAGACTTCCCTTCGCCGTCACATGAAGGTTGAGCTATGAACCCCCTAGCTCAAAAACCACTAAAGGAAAACTCCCCTGCTCAGTTGCTCTGTTCTGCCCTTCCTGATCGGTCAATCCGACCGATCAGGTCTTCCTCTAATCGGACACGGGACCGATTAGAGACCACTCTGTCCGATCAACCCGATCGGTCGGAAGCTGAAATCCACGATCTTCTCCTTGCACAGAGTGCCGATCTCGTTCCAACACCCTCATATTACCTCGGAGAACCCCTCCGAAGCTCTGATGGTGTCAGCTTGATGAAGACAACCGTGATCGGAGAAGAAATCAGTGGATCGGAGCTCTGGCGAAACCCTCTCCATAGCTCCACTCAGTGAAGTAATTGTTGCAACCGGAACAGAGAAGACTATCCCAATGATCTGAGATCTTGAAGTTGAATTGAACTTAAAGTTGGCCGCGCGATCTAAGGAAGAAACTGATGAAGAAGACGGTGAAGAAAACTGGCGAAAACTACTCTACAATCTGAAGAACTCTGCTGCTGTGCGACACGCGATGACCAAGAACTCGCAGAGGGAATTCCCAATTAAACTAATTGATTTTGAATTTGAAAGACTGTGATTGTTTCGGACTCATCCAACGGTCAGATCAAGCCCGATCTGAACCAAACTCCCTAGATCTTGATTGTGCTCCTGATCTACCTGTCCTTAGCTCAGATCAACCAGATCAGTGGCGGATGGCTCAGATCATCCCTTCTCTTGCTTGGATGGTCTAGATCATCTTGAACTTGATCCAACAGTTGAATTAACTCTGATCTGGCCGAAACTTTCAGATCTTGATCCATGAACTTGATTTAGTTTATCTTGAGCTTGGATTCACCAAAAGTTGACTAATGGTTCAAATCTAGCTATTTCTTTGATCGAACGGCTCATATTAATCCAAGGCTTGATCACTTTGATCCGGATCTAATTCTGACTCAAGTTTGACCCACTCTGATCTAGGTTCTTGATCATTTGAAGCCTACAAACTTAGATTCACAATTAATACCAAGAATATCTCAAATATAGAAAGATTTGAATTAAAAGCCAAAATAGAAGAAATACATGAAACCTAATATAAATGCAAACTTAAGCATATAAAAGTGGATCAAAATATGGATTTGAGAGCCTAAATTTATCAACAAAATGTAATTATCAAGGTGCTCAGAAATCAAATCAGGGTCGGAAGGTGCTCAGGAGGTGGAGTGAAAAGGTGTGGAAAAATAGGACTAGGACCACCTAATGACACTCGCCTTTAGAAACCAACACTTGGGAAATTAGATCGAAGACAAAAGGCTTGTTGTATCATTATTTAAGAAAATAAGGAAATTTCTAGGAGAACATCAAGTGTAATAATAGTATCCAATAATGACGAGTATTAATGTTAATTATCAAGTGAGTGTTATCTGTAGGATAGAAGAAGCACTAGAGAGGTGATGAATAACGGTGTCGCTTTTTCATGTTTTTTGAAATCTTGAGTGATAGTATCCAAAATAGAAATCAAATACAATACATATTGGTGCAATTGTTCTCAAGTAAAGGTTGACCAGTTTGACTAAGCTTGGGTTGGTCCGAGTTTGAGTTTTGATGTATGACAATATGTGAGAAAGAAATCAAGTGGGTAAAGGGAGGACCAGATACTTGATTGGGAAGTTCCACTGGGCCTAGGCAATTGAAGACCTAGTTGAGAACTAGGGAATGGAAGACCTAGTGGGGCTAGGTAGAGAAGTCTTAGTTGCGAAGTAAGCAATGGAAGTCCTAACTGGGATAGGTGGTGAAAGACCTAGTTGGGAACTAGACAAATGGAAAGTTCTAGTGGGACTAGGCAGTCGATGATGTAGTTGGTAACTAGACAAATGGAAAGTCCTAGCAGGGCTAGGCGGTGGAAAAGTCCAAGTGGGTCAAAGGTTGACCAGACACTTGATGATCAAAAGTCAAACGGAAAGTTAGGCAAGGGAAAGTCCAAGTGGGTCAAAAGATGACCCAATACTTTGTGAAGAAGTCTTGGCTGGTCAAAGTTGATCGGATGCTAGGCAATGAGAAGTCCTAATATATCACGAATGAGTGGTGAGCAATGCAAGTTCTAGTAGGTTAAAGTCAACCGGATATTAGGCAAGATGTGATTTCAGTCTCGTAAAGACTAAAATTAGGGTTAGAAATTGATTGGTGAGCTTCAACAATCGATTGACAAACTCTATGTTGAGGCAATTGACCCTTAAATGATTGGAAGATCATGGTATTGATGTGTGGGCAAATAGGTTTAAAGTTAGAGTGTTATGTTGTACTTGATTTGTGTGATTGAGTTTGCAGGACTTGGAGAATCACACTTGGTGGACCTATCCGAGGGACGAGAGCCGAGGGAGGAGAGCTCCAAGGGCAAGCCGAGAAGTGGACTTCAAAGGGCACACGTGAAGGGTGGCATGAAGGTAAGCCAAGGGAAAGCTTGCGTGCGCATCCGAGGGACGATAGCCAGAGGAAGAGGACTTCAAGGGGCGAGCCAAGGGAGCAGACCTGAAGGCACACGCGAAGGAGAAGGTTTAGAGTGGCTGGAGCTGAGCTGGGAGGTAGGGCAGTCGACTGGCCCAGAGGCAGTCGACTGTCAAAACTCACAGAAAGTTCGCAGCTTCGGATCAGTCGACTGGCCTTGTGGCAGTTGACTGGTATACCCCAAAACTAGCCGTTGGCTAGCTGTTGGCTAGCCGTTGGCCGGCATTTAATGCCGGGCCAATCGACTGCCCTAGGGGCAGTTGACTGGTGCGGGTCTGGACAGACTGCGAATCTGTCCTTTTCACCTATAAAAGGAGCTCCTCGTTACACGTGTATGTATAGTTCCGTACAGTAACGAAGTGCTGCCCAATTATAGAGTGATCTTTGCTTCCTCCATCATATTTCTGCATCTGTAAAGAGGAAGCTTTTGCTGTAAAGGTTTCTCCACCTCAAGGAGACTTTTCGATAGTGAAAAGTGGTGCTCGGAGCGTGGATCCTTGGATTAGTCACCCATCTGGGTGGATACCAAGTAAAAGAATTTTGTTAGCATTGTTATTTCTTTTACATATTATTTCCGCTGCGCTAACAACTCTATAGAGATCAAAACGATCAAAGAAAGTGCATTCACCCCCCCCCTCTCTGCACACCTACACCGATCCTTCAGTTGGTATCAGAGCCGGTACGTTTCGGAAGATCTAACAGTCAACCGGAGCAATTGTAATGGCGTTTCAAGAGGGATACTCCACCGCACGACCACCATTCTTCGACGGCAACGACTTCGCGTACTGGAAAGGTAGAATGCAGTACTATCTTATGAATGACATAGAAACCTGGATAAGTGTTGCAGATGGCTTTGAGGCGCCCGTCGATGAAAGAGGAGACCTACACCTATGAGAACATGGTCTAAGGAGGTGATGAAGAGGGCGCAGTCAAATGCCAAGGCCACCACCACACTGTAATGCTGGCTCTCAAAGGAGCAACTGAACAAGGTGGGGTCGTTCAAGAGCGCCAAAGAACTATGGGACAAGTTGGTAGAACTGAACGAAGGGTCAAACGAGTCCAGAATAGCCAAGAAAGACTTGTTGGTGGCCCAACTGCAATCCCTCTCCATGAAGAGCAACGAGACAGTCAGTCAGCTGCATGGAAGGGTAAAGGAAGTGATCAACGAGCTCCATGTAATTGGAGAGAAAATCGAGAATCGCGACATCGTCAGGTATGTCTTACAAGCCTTCCCGAGAACCACCCTGTGGGCATCCATGGTTGATGCTTACAAGGTATCGAGGGACTTATCTTTAGTTAAATTAGACGATCTATTTTGTGAATTTGAACTGCACGAGCAAGCTAACATTTTGGCAAGAGAGAAAGGTATTGCTTTTGTTGCAGAAAAGGAGAAGAAGAGGAGAAAGGAGAAGAAGAAGGTGACCTACTCATCATCCTCGGACTCTGAGGAGTCAAGTGCCTTGATGGACAGTGACCAAGAGACCTTTATGGTAAGAAAATTTCGTAAAGCATTCAAAAGTTTTTCTAACAAATCATATGCTAGGAAAGGGGTCAAAGGTAAGGGTAAGGCCAAGGAGATAATCTGCTACAACTGTCACCAAGAGGGACATATGAAGAACGAGTGTCCCCAGTTGAAGAAAAGGGAGGACAAGAAGGAAGAGAAGAAGAAGAGTGACAAGAAGAAATCAAAGGGAAAGGAGAAGAGTGCCACGAACCTTAAGGCGACTTGGCATGATCTCTCATCCTCAGAGGAAGAAGAAGAGCAAGTCTCCCACTTCGCTCTTATGGCACAAGATGAATCAGCCTCATCCGACGATGAACGAAGCTCAAGCAGTGAAGATGAGAGCTCCTCCACTTCATCATCATCAGAGTCAGAAGCTTCGGTAAGTGAGGTAAAGGTGAAGGAGGCCCCAACTTTGTGGATAGTAGATAGTGGATCCTCAAGACACATGACCGGGGATGTGAGCAAATTCACCACTATTAGCTACTTAAGAGAAGGGACCGTCTCCTTTAGGAATAGTGGAAAGTTAAGGATCATTGGTAGGGGCACAATTGAGGTATCTCCCACTATTTCGATTCATAAAGTACTTTTAATTAAGGATATGAAGTTTAATTTATTAAGTGTGAGTCAACTATGTGATGCCGGTTTTAGAGTAGAATTTCATGCTAAGAAATGTGTAATAAGGCAAAGTGAATCAAACACTATCATATTAGAAGGGTTTAGAGAGGCAAACTTGTATTATCTTGATCTATCTTATGCTACTAACAATGTTGTTAAGTGTCTCATATATAAAGAAGAAGAAGGGTGGTTATGGAACCGAAGACTTGGACACGTCAACATGAGGAGCATTGCAAGAGTGGCCAAGGATGAATTGGTGAAGGGGCTCCCAATGATCAAGTACGAAAAGAACAAGATGTGTGATGCATGTCAAGGGGGTAAGCAATCAAAAGCATCACACAAAGGTAAAACTCTAATTACCACCTCATTACCTTTAGAACTCTTGCATATAGACTTGTTTGATTGCCATAGTACTCCATCACTTGTAGGGAGTAAGTATTGCTTAGTGATAGTATATGACTTTTCTAGGTTTACTTGGGTCTATTTCTTGAAACATAAGGATGATACCCAAGATATCTTTATAGGATTTAGTAAAAGGGTAGAAAACGAAAAGAACATCAAAATAAATCGAATTAGGAGTGACCATGGTGGGGAGTTCCAAAATGCTAGCTTCATACAATTTTGTGTTAAAAATGGGTACAAGCATGAGTTTTCATGCCCAAGGACTCCTCAACAAAATGTCGTAGTTCAGAGGAAAAACCGAGCCCTACAAGAAGCTGCTAGGACTATGATTAATGCATACTCCCTTCCTAGCTATTTTTGGGCCGAAGTGGTTAACACCGCTTGTTATATCCAAAACCGGGTGTTGGTACATAGATTTTTAGGAAAAACACCCTTTGAACTTTGGAATGGAAGGGTACCCCAAGTCCACTATTTTAGGGTCTTTGGATGTAAAGTCTACATCTTAAACACCAAAGATGACCTAAGAAAATTTGAGTCAAAAGCCGATGAACGAATCTTAGTAGGGTATTCATTGACTAGTAGGGGTTATAGAGTGTACAACAAGAGGACAAAAGTGATTGAGGAGTCCTCAAATGTCAAATTTGATGAAACCACTAGTACTTACCCTAGAAAGACTCCTATTGATAAGGATATAGAAGAAGTTCAACCACTTGCCCAAAGAATCCAAGACCTACATTTGGAGGGCAATGATCAAGGGGGAGCAAGAAGTACCCTAGAGGATGAGGAAGAAGGAGTAAATGAACCTACAACCTCTAGACCCTTGAGACATCACCATGATCATCCTATTGACCAAATTATGGGTGATGTCACTCAAGGAGTAAGGACTAGGTCCTACTTTAGGAACCAAACTAGTCAAATAGCTCTAATCTCCCAATTAGAACCCAAGACCATTGATGAAGCATTGGGAGATGTTGATTGGGTTTTGGCCATGCAAGAAGAGCTAAACCAATTTGAGAGGAGTGAAGTTTGGGAGTTAGTTCCTAGGCCCAATGACTGTACTATTGTAACCACTAGATGGGTCTTTAGGAACAAGTTAGATGACCAAGGTAAAATCACTAGGAACAAGGCCAGATTAGTGGCTAGGGGGTTTAACCAAGTTGAGGGATTAGATTATGATGAGACCTATGCCCCTGTAGCTAGGTTGGAATCAATTAGAATTCTACTAGCCTATGCCGCTCACATGGGTTTCACACTTCACCAAATGGATGTGAAGTCAACATTCCTAAATGGGATTATTAAGGAAGAGGTTTATGTAGAACACCCCCCCCCCCCGGGTTTGAGGACCCCAACTATCCAAGACACGTATTCAAATTAAGGAAAGCCTTATATGGATTGAAACAAGCTCCCCGGGCTTGGTATGAGAGGCTCTCTTCATTTTTGGTGTCTAAGGGGTTTAGGAGAGGAACAATTGACCCTACATTGTTCCTAAAATCTTAAGATAAGGACATTTTTATTGCCCAAGTCTATGTAGACGATATCATTTTTGGGTCAACAAATAATGACTTCCTACAAGAATTCATCAAGTGTATGGAAGATGAATTTGAGATGAGTCTTGTAGGAGAGTTAACCTTTTTCTTAGGCCTTCAAGTTAAGCAAACTAATGAAGGTACACATGTATTTCAAACCAAATATGCTAAAGAGATGCTAAAGAAATTTGGTTTGGAACATGCTAAAGAAGCATCTACACCCATAGGAACTAATGTGAAAATGGATAGTGACATTGAAGGAAAATGGTAGACCTAAACATATAGGAGCATGATTGGTAGCCTCCTATACCTAACCGCTAGTAGACCCGACATACTTT
>JAGFNQ010004841.1:0-30493 GCA_024364735.1 Boesenbergia rotunda
ATAAATGGACCCCATTTGGATCGAACGGGATCCTCTGTCCCGAGATTTTCTCTGTCCCCGTGTTTCAATTCGCCGACGATGGTCGGCGAGTCCTCCGATCGTCAATCGGACACTATCATTAATCTCCGATCGTCGTCTCGAATCAAATGATATCCTGGGAGAACAGTGATTTGGTCGAGATCGTCGCAATTGCGATCTCACCGGATTCGACGGTGAATCCAGCGAGATCGCAATTGCGACGTTCCCCGACGGGTTCACTGTACCCCCTTAGGGTATAATTTTGTTTGGGGCGGCGGTCGGAGGCCGCCGGTGGTGTCCGATCGACGATCGGAGGACTCGCTGGTCATCGCCGGCGAGTTGGGACACGAGGACAGAGAAAATCTCGAGATAGAGGATTTGTTCTCCATTTGGACCAGCCATGATGGCTGATAAAACATTGAATAGGGTAGCATTTACAAGCATAGTACGAAACAAATAAAGTTTAATTATAATATTTTAGGAGACATTTGGTTTAAATTTGTTAATCGGGAGAAGGGAAATAGAAAAGGAAATTAAAAGAAAAAAAGGAGAAAATATAATGATAGAGAAAATAAAGATTAAAAGTAGAAAGAGAAAGTAAGATAAGATAATCAGAAAGTAAAGATGTGCTAAAAAATAAAGGGAGGAATTGTTAAAAAATATATAGAGAGAAAATGATATTAGAGAGGTAGAGAAAGAGAGTGATAT
This sequence comes from Boesenbergia rotunda, assembly GCA_024364735.1. Classification (NCBI taxonomy): domain Eukaryota; kingdom Viridiplantae; phylum Streptophyta; class Magnoliopsida; order Zingiberales; family Zingiberaceae; genus Boesenbergia; species Boesenbergia rotunda. Next base: position 727 of record JAGFNQ010004841.1, read on the forward strand.
AGAAAATATAGAGAGAAAGAGAAAAAAAATAAAAATAGATAAATTATGATAAGAGAGGTAGAAAGAGAAAATGAAATTAAAGAGATAGAGAGAGAAAGTGGTCTAGAAAATATAGAGAGAGAAAATAATATAGAAAATATAGTGAGAAAGTAAAAAAATAAAATAAATAAATTACGATAAGAGAGGTAGAGAGAAAGTGATATTGAAAATATAAAGAGAGAAAGTGAAAAAATAAAATAGATAAATTATGATAAGAGAGATAGAGAGAGAAAGTGATATAGAAAATATAGAGAAAATGATGTAAAATATGTACAGAAAAACAATATAATAAGAGAGATAGTGAAAGAAAAAGCAAATAAACGTATAGAGAGAAATTTTAAAATGTAGATAATAAGAGATATAAAAAATAAAGTAAAATGAGAGAATATAAAAGGAGATAGTAAAATAAAAAATAAAAAATAAAAAAATATTTTGGATATATGAAAAATGACAGAATGATTTAGGAGTTTGATTGATGAAGAAAAAATAGGAAATGAAAATGATGGAATGATTCACTTATTTTCATTCCCATTGACACATACCAAACAGTATTAATGGGAATGACTATCATCAATTCTCATTTCCTATTTCTTATTATCCCAAATTAAAAGCTCCCTTAGTTAGAAATGTTTTGACGGAAATGAAGACAATAAAAGAATTAATTTATAAAACTAAATTTGTGTTATCTTATCAATGAAGCAATTCAGTGAATCAAAACCTTCCTCATCTTGCTTCATCTACGACCAACAATCCATCTCGAATTTCGATCATTCAAGTTCTTGATAACTTTAATTTCGTGTATATTTCATTTGTAATAGAGAATAACAATTTACCGCTATAGGTTATAGGGATATTTTTTTAAATTCTCAAAGCAAAATTTTCCTTAGCGTTCACTCCCACATGAGGTTTTATTTTTTTAAACTCCCTAATCCCCTCATTTCACTCTCTATATTAGGGAGTGAAAAGAGAGGATTAGGGAGCTCAAAAAAAATAAAATCTCAAAAAGGGAGCGAACCCTAAGAGGGAATTTCTATTAGAGATTTTTCTCTATTATATATATATAAAGTTTTTCGAAAGTAAAATTTATAGTTGATTGCTGTCCATAGTCATTAAATTGTGAACCAAATAACTATTCTTGTTTGCATATTTATTTTTCCTTTACATTTTTAATTTCAAAAAGAGTTGTAGAAAAATTTTTAATGACACGATATTTACCCCCTCTATTATCCTCCTAGACTTAGGATTATATGAGAGCAAGGTTCTAAAAAGATTTAACTATCTTTCAAGCCTTTTAAAATTTTCATTTCATCTTTCTTAAAACGATTTTATCTTTCTTACTAGAATTACCTTTCATTATCTATGACGCTACTTATCCAAGACTCTAAAAAGTCCTAGATTTTTTTTAAAGTTAAATCTTTGCAAGATATCATAGCTTACGAAGAAGGATATAGTACCATTCGTCCCTCTTTTCAATGACAATGACTTCAACTACTAGAAAGGGTTAATGAAGTATTATTTGAAGATTGAAATCTACATGTGAATCATCATCAAAATGAGATTGGCAATGCCAAATGACGAATCCGATTAGCCTTCAAAGATGGATAAATGACCCTAGACATTAAGAAGAAAGCCAAGTTGACACTAGAGCCGTAAACATCCTACATTGTGGATTAACAGAAGAAAAATTAAACTGAATCAGACCATTCGATAGTACGGAGAATCTTTGGAACAAGGAGGAACATCTAATTCAAATGTAACAAAAAGAAAATTTCTTTTAAATCAATTATTTAATTGTTAAATATGGGCTGGAGAGTCCACAAGTTAACTATACGCGAGGATTAAAAACATTCTGAACGGACTTCACTTAATTGGACAAACAATTGAGAATCACAATGTTATAAGGTATGCTTTAAAAGTTTTTCCTCGAAATACCTTGTGGACATCAATGATTGATACATATAAAGTATCTAGAGATTTATTTGCTGTAAAATTAAATGGATTATTTTATGAATTAGAATTACATGAGCAGGTGAGAACCGTGTGTCGTATCATGATTACAAACAAATTAAGTACCTAACATCTCTATGCTAATGTAGAATAGGAATGACTCATATCGTTTCTAACGAATGTAACGACAAAATGATAGTTCTTAAGATCATGTTATTGATTTGAGATTTGAGATTTTGCTATGAAATTGAGGGTTTTGATTTGAGTTGATAAGACTAAGAATGAAAGTCAGTTCAGAAAACTAGCCTAACTAATTACGATTGCAGAGAATTAAAGACAATATAAAGCAAACATCTATCGAAATTAACATGCTACGAAACATAATCTTATCTAATCTAATTGCATCCAAATTAAAAACACAGTATAATAGAAACATAAAGTATTGTAAGAATTTGAACTAAAGAAAATGCAAAATTAAAACCTAACTAACGGAAGACACATTCCATCGAAGCGTGAATTCAATTAACCCAAGTGTGTGCAATCTAAATATGAGAAATCAATACAATAAAAGCATTCAACACACAATAACATATCAACTCAACAACATATAAAGAATTTACATTTTGTTCCATGGGTTGGAACATGCATAGGTGAATGCTCCAATAGGTTTAGGGGTCAATTTTCATAGCGTGAAAAATGTCTCGTTAGGTATTTAACCTCCCAATGTAAAAGGACCGCTGTGCTAGGGCAAAATGCTCTCTGTGATTTACTTGTTTATATCTAGTTGAGGGGTCGGCGATACTGGGTCACCTGGGGTAAGTGTTATCACTTTTAACTCTAACAACACATAAAAAAACAACCCAAGTGCATGCAGATGAACCCAAACTTTGGATGGACAAAGGTTGAGATACTTGCGGAGGAGATTAGACCCTCCTCTTCTCATCCGAAAAGGAAGGGGGTTGCCAAAGGAGCATCAGAACTCTCCTCTTCTAATCCGAAGAGGAGAGGGAGGGCTACCGACAATGGATGGAACCCCTCCCTCTAATCCGAGGGAGAAGGTTGATGCCAATGGAAGTGGCTCCTCCTCTAATCCGAGAAGGAGATGAAAGGGAGGAGCTCTAGTGGTGGAATGGAGATGGAAGCTCTTCTCTTTATCCAAAGAGACGAGGTGGAGATAGGAAATGGCCGGCGGAAGGAATGGAGATGGAAGCTCATCTCTTGTAATCCAAAGATAAGAGGCAGAGATAGGAAGAAGATTGGCGGCTGGTGGTGGTCACTATTAGAGAACATTATTCTCTTTATTAGAGAATATTTATTTCCTTAGCTTTCTCATTTATTTGTTTCTTAGTATTGTAATATTCTCTTCATTAGAGAATATTAGGGGGCGTTTGGTTTGTGTCATTTTCCATTTTCATTTTTCAGACAACCGCATTTTCTAGTTTTCTGGAAAATGATTTTTTTTCATTCTTCAGTTTTCCAGAAAACGCTATGTTTTTTTCTGGAAAATAAAGCTGGAAAATGCAAACCAAACATGTTTTCTAGAAAACCGCATTTTCTACAGAAAATGAAAATGGAAAACAGACTGGAAAATGCAAACCAAACGCCCCCTTAGTTTTCTTAACTTTCTCGTTTATTTATTTCCTAGTATTGTAATATTTTCTTAGTTTTATAATTTATTTATTTCCTAATATTTAGATGTTTTTAATGAAATTGTGCATTCAACTCTCAACATGGTATCAGAGCGATAAGCTTAACAGCAATTTTTTTTCTTTCTTCTCTCTACAAACCCTAGCTGTCGCCCACAATGGTCATCGTCGCCGACATCACCAGCTAACCTTCAACGATGTCCTATCAACCATGCCCTTCTGCCCAGAGCTACCTGCACACTTGCCTACACAGTTGGCTATACCCGATCCCAATCGCTGCCTTGGGCGTTGTCAGATTTGTGGTGTCGCAGGTCACTCTGCTCGTTAGTGCGGTTATATGTCTGCCTCAATGCTAGCCTTTCTTCCACCGGCTCCGCCGCATGCACAACGTCTCGCATGGAGTAGCACTGCATCAAAGCATAGTCACGAACAACATAAATCCAAAACAGACAAATAGTCAGATGCATAGCAATGCATCAAAGTATAATCAAAGACATCACCAAGTCATAACAAGCAAAACAGTCAGATCACCAATCATGAAAGCAAGATCAGAGTACAGCCATAATCAATCGTCGGCGGGGGGGCCCTCGGCATGCATGGGGTCATCAGTCGTGTCGTCATCAGGTATGAAGGACCCCGGTGCAGTACTGCTGGAGGGCGCAGCTCCAGGAAACGTATGCTAGCGCCACTCGTCGTACCATGTCTGCTGCTAGGACTGGATCCCAGAGACGTCGGACTCCAACGCGACTAGTCTGCGATCGAAAGACCGGACCTCCTGTCGCCAGAGCTCGGAGATATGAAACTCGTGCTGCATCGTCAGCTCCAGCTCCAAAACCTGCTAGCGGATGTCGAGATCTGGCTCGTACTCATAGGCAGCTGCTGCGGTGGGCGCTTCCTGATGTGCAGCCGGAGCTGCTGGTACCTGAACATGTGCGCCCCGAGGAAGCTCGCCGAGACCTCGCCCGTCCTTACAAACAAGATCCTGACCCTGAGGCCCAACAACGATGCCAGACTTGGCAAACGCACATTTACCAAGTTGGCAATCCTGTCGAACCATGGGGACTGTCCTGCCCTTGGTCACGTCAACACCGACTGACTGAAGCCAGTCAGTAATGACGTGACTGAAAGGCATGTAGATAGTGCGGCGGCTGGCCTCTCTATAAGATATGATAGACTGAAAGATGCTCTCCATAATGTCAAAATCCAAATGGCAATGCATGCCATAGAGCATCAAATAGTGATATGGACGAATCTCAGTCAGGGGTTTGGAGGTGATCGGCAGAATGCAGTTGGTTATCATCTTAAAAAGAATGTAATCGATAGGAGAAAGACGAAGGGCCGCAAAGGTAGGAAAATCAGGCCCTAACTCATCGGGGCCAGCTGGTCTAGGATGGCTAAAGAAATGCTCGTATATGTCATCGAGGGTGATGCTCTCAAATGGAGGCAGTAAGGGGCCAGGTAGCTTTGGGTAGATAGAATAGAAGTTAGGCGATCGTCTACCGCCCAGATACTCAGCTATGATATCATAGGAAAAGTCAAGATTTCTCTTGGCTACCCGAGTCGTGAAGTCAAAACCCCCTTGCGGGCCTGGTTGTAAATTGTTGTAGAATTCTGAGACAAGGTCATAGTTGATGGTCCGCTCAAGGGAAAGGAAGAACTCGAGGTTGTAGTAGTCAATCACCTCTTTAATAGAGGGACAATGATCATATAGAAAAGGTCTATCAATAGACCTGCATGGAAGGAGTTTGAAGGTTCTAGATTGAAACGCTTGCTCGAAAGCAGCATTAGGAAAACGAGAACTCGAAGAGGGCTGAGGCCTACGAGGGGGGTACAGACGATGAAGGGCCTTTGCCCTTCGAGGTCCCCGTAGCGGGTTCTTTGCCCTTGGAGGGTTTTCTAAGGATTTGAAAAATTGATCATTACAGTTGAATGAATCAATATGAGGTTCACCACAAAGACATTAATCAAATTTAAGATCACGACATCATTATGGGATTGATCAGTGAAGTGAACACAAGAGTTTGATTATGTAAGGTAAGATTTGATCAATAATCAAATGACAGAAAGGTTTGATAGATTTAGGTCACGACAACCACAGATTGATAATCATATAGGAAAATTTTGATCATTTAAGAATATGACAGAATCATAGGGTCACGACACAAGACACACCACAAGATAAAAAGTACGATTAGCACAAATACATGATTGATGACGTAATCTGGAAGGTAAAACCGAAAAAACGCTTACTTAGGTGCTATGTTGGCTGGAAAAATTTTGAGAAGATCTTGACAGCTTCAAACAGGAGAGGAGCTTCCAGAACTCGCACAGGGTACAAAATGCGCAGAAAATTTGCACAAGACGATGAGAACGCAGGGCTCAAGGAGTTGCAGGAAACTCACGCAGGAAGAGGAAGAGGAGCTCGCATACACACTCGCAGGAAGAGAGAAATAGAGATCTCGCCTCACTGAAAACTCAGGAACTCACGCGCAAGTACTTGCAGGGTGATTTTCACAGGTTGAAGAGGAATGATGGAGTCGGGTAGGGTTGAGGGAGTAAGGGATAGAGAGTTAATAGGTTGGTGGACCGATCCACCAACCGCAATTTATTGCGATCGAACGAATCACCGTTCGATCTGGGAGTACCCAGACCTATCAGGCTCCAGCCTGATCGGTCTGGCTGGGTCCTGATCGGTCGGGTGACCTATCAGGAAAACCCCTGATCGGTCTGCCGATCGATCAGGGAGCGAACAGAGAGTTGGCGAAATTTTCTGTGACCCTCCTGATCGGTCTGTGGACCGATCACCAAGGGGGCCAGATCGGTCTGTGGACCGATCCAGGCCAACACAGAGTGATTTCTGTGATTAATCGAGAAATTGCTTGATCGGTCCTTTGGACCGATCAGACCTACTCCTGATCGGTCCGGTGACCGATCAGGTATCAGGAATTTTTCTAATACAATCAGAAACTTCAGTTTCAGACTTCCGAATGAATTCCGATACGATATGATGTAACTTTGCTGATTGTGGAGGTGTTCCCTTGACTATAATTGATCCCTTTGTAGGGTTTTTCAGGACGCGAAAACCGCTTTTCCGCGTCGCGGAAACCCCGAAAGCTCCAATAGAAAGGATCCGAGCGAAGAAAACCATTTCAAAATGTTTTACGAGTGCTCGTTTACATGCTTCAAAACCGATCTACAACCTAGATTTATTAGAGAAGAGAAAACTACCTTCGATGCGTGCCCCGCAATTCCCGCTCGCTCCTCGGTTGGTGTCGGATCTCAAGGATGCAAAGTAGCAACCCTCTAGAAGTATCCACACAAGCAAGAGAGTGGAGATAAGAGCCCAAAAGTGTGCTAGCACTACTTGGGGTCTCGGCAAGATGAGAGGAGAGGGAGAGCAAAACAAAACAAAACCAAGTGAGGAGAAGAATAAATCACACACACACACAAAAAACTCCTTTTGTGTGTTTAAGTGGCCGGCCACTTAATGGCCATTATTGGCCATTAAGTGGCCGGCCACCACCTTGGGTAACCCCTTATTTGAATTCAAAATTCAAATGGGGAGGTTACTTAGCCTTGATGATGATGCCAAGTCATCACTTGGTCAAGTCAAGGTGATGTGGCTTGAGTCAAGTCAAACTTGCCTCTTATGGACTTTCCATATTTAGCCAAAGTCAAACTTTGACTTCATTATTCTCCCATGATTAGATTCATCCAACACTTGGATCAAACTCGAGTCCAACTCAAGTTGTCTAATTTGAGTCAAGTCAAACTTGCCTTTTATGGACTTTCCATATTTAGCCAAAGTCAAACTTTGACTTCATTACTCTCGGTCCATCATATGGACTTATTCTCCATCTATTGCTCTATGTGTGTGACCCTATAGCTTCTTGTAACGTTGGCAATGCCCTTAAACCTATTTAAGGACATAAGCAATGAGAGGCATCTAGCAACACATCATTGCTACCCAAGTTACAAGAATGTCGAGATCCAACATCACCATTGTGACTAATAATTGTGACCATCACAATATGTGACAACGTCCTTCTATCCTCGATATCTAGATTGATCTTTCATGAGGTATAGACCGTGTCATCCTAAAATCAATCTATATGTCTTGATCTCCAAGTAGACTCACTATAATCAAATAAGCTCAATATCTAATATTGCCTTATTTGGGCATGACCATGCACTTAGTGGTCTTACTCTATCAAGAACGAAGATATCACTCCCGTCATATAGGAGGGATAGATCCCATCTACGTTACTCACATCCCTCCGCATAATTTGTTACAAACCCAGTAATCGCCTTTATAGTCCACCCAGTTACGGGTGACGTTTGACGAAGCCAAAGTACGTAACTCCTTATGTAGGGAACTATGGTAACTTCAGGTCTAGGACTATAGTCATACTAATAGTCACATGAGAAAGTATATGACACTCATATAACGATCCATGATACTTTCTCATGGTGGGCCATTCAGTATACATTCTCTAATGTATACCCATGTGTCAACTTGATATCTCATATCCATGACTTGTGAGATCAAGTCATCATGTTGACCTACATGCTAGTCTCTATGCATTAACATTGTCCTTGAATGTTAATACTTGACTAGGAATAATTAAGAGTAGTGTTCTCTATATCATCTCACTATCGATTCAACTAATCGATTGATATAGATAAGAACCTTCTACTCAAGGACGTTATTATACTAAGTTATTTGGCACCAATACACATAAGTACAATAACCATAAGAAAAGCCTTTATATATAAGAAATATATATACAAGAATATGATACAATGAGTCCAAAAAGTAATCATCATATGATTGGCTCTAGGGCTCTCACTAACACCCTTAACAATGATCAAAGGTTCTTATGGATTTAACAAATCAATTTGCTCCACCCAAGTGAAGTCAAATGTAATCACAAACATCCATTCAATGTTTAACCACGTTTGTATCAAAATAAGTCTCCAATCAAGTTTCCTTGATTGGAATGTCCAAGTATGATCATGGAGTCAAGTACACATATGTTATGCATTGGTTTTCCCCATACTTGGTCAACTTAATGATTATTATCTCGTCAACCTAATTTCTCAAGGGATGCATTAACATTTTGAGTAATTAGGTTGATCATAACATCTCACCCCATTCCTAGCAAACAAAAACGTTTTGTTAAACCTTATAGTTTGTGTGAGATGTCCCCAAGTTGCCCAATAATTGTTCCCAACAATTAGAAATAATCATGAAGGATTTTGTATGCTTTTCAATCCTATGAAGTGCGACACATTCCCTGTTGGAAACGAGATGGCTAGAGAGGGGGGTGAATATAGCCAATCACTTTTCACTTACGATCAACAATTTTCCTGCACTTAACTTATCAGTAGCACAGCACCGGAAGAAACAAAAGAAACTGAAAGTGCAGTAAGCTAAAGCAGAGACAAGATCAATACAAAGACAACTGCCAAGAACGCTAACAAGAGGGTTTACAAGGTTCGGGGATAACTTGCCCCTACTCCTTGGCGTGCCCTTAAGGTGGGCGATCCCTTGATCGTCGGCAGATCAAGCCCCGGTTTCACCGGATATAATGCAACCTCCTTCTCGGTGGAGAAACCTCTCCACAGCGTTTCAGACAGAATAGAGTTTAAGCACAAAGAAACTACGAGAAAGATCTTACTCAACCACTTAGCAAGGACAAGAACACAGCTAGCTTCCCTGAGCTCCACCCAGTGGCGATCTCACGCAAGAACCCTTCTCCGTGTCTTCCCACTGTCGGACTCCAAGCTACTTGTTCTCTCCTTCAAGCGCTCAAGTAAAGACTGGTTGCTTCTCGATTGCTTGCTCAAAGTGATGACAGCTTCAAGAACGCAGCAAGCAAGCAGATTGTGGAGAACACTAGGTGTGGCAAGAACACAAGTTTCAGAACTCTGCCTCTACGAAGCTCACTTCCGCGCTTTTGATCCTCCACCCAGCACCAGGTGACAACATCCTCCATAGCCTCCAGCTATCCAGCCACCATTGCCGCCAACACCAGCTACCATTGTCGCCAACACCAGCTACCACTGAGCCCTCTCTGGTCTTCCTGAGATCCCCTCAGTCAAGCCCCAGTCTCGGCTCCAGTCTGCAGCTCGGCCGTTGCAACCTGAAATGGAGAATCGGACAAACCTGCTCCAAGGAAAGCCTCCGTTGACCTCTCCTTGAGTGTTTGAATCCTCCCCTGTCACCTGCAGCTTAATCAGACTGTTAGAGCAGCAAATCATCCAGTAAATCAGATATCAGAAGCAAACATCAGCGAATCGGATGTGATCAGACGCTCTGACCACGTCTGATAGTGCAATTTGAATTAAAGTGATCGGTCACTGGACCGATCCAGGATTTGTGGATCGGTCACCAGACCGATCTACTGTAGTGCTGGGATTCCCAGCTCTTATGGCAACACAGGCCTGATCGGTCACCAGACCGATCAGGATGAAGCCTGATCGATCACCAGACCGATCAGAGTGAAGCCTGATTGGTCACCTAGACCGATCAGGACATATGAACAGTGATTTTTTAATCAGATCCAAGATCCCTGATCGGTCACCAGACCGATCCAGGACTTTGATCAGCAAGGGAACTCACTCACTTCCCACTCCCTGATCGGTCACCAGACCGATCAGGAGTAAGGTAGTGAGGAAGCAGCCTGCTCCCTGATCGGTCACTGGACCGATCAGGAGCCACACAGTAGGTTCCCAACCTCACTGTGTGCTCCCTGATCGGTCACCAGTCCGATCAGACATAGCTGGATCGGTCACCGAACCGATCCACTAAGGAGCAGCGTGCCAATGTCCCTGATCGGTCACCAGACCGATCCAGAGACTCAACCCTAGCCCTCCAAGCTAAGGATTTTTTCATCTAACCCTCCAAGTTGGGAATTTGCACCTAACCCTCCAAGTTAGGACTTTTCACCTAGCCCTCCAAGCTAGGACTTTTCACCCAACCCTTCCGAGTTAGAACTTCATCCAACCTAGCCCTCCAAGCTAGGCACCTGACCCTTCAAGTCAGGACTTTTTCACCTAATTCTCCGGGATAGGAATTTGCACCTAACCCTCCAAGTTAGGACTTTTCACCTAGCCCTCCAAGCTAGGACTTTTCACCCAACCCTTCCGAATTAGGACTTTTCCAACACCTAACCCTCCAGGTTAGGATTTTCCAACACCTAGCCTCCCAAACTAGGATTTTCCAACACCTAGCCTCCCAGACTAGGATTTTCCAATACCTAACCCTTCAGGTTAGGATTTTCCATATCATGCCTGATCCCCGACCAGGACTTAATCATAATCAAAATCAACCTAAACTAAAATCGATGTTAACACCAAAACAACAATCAGGGCAAGACTGCATCAATAATCTCCCCCTTTTTGTTGTTTGACAATCCGATTTTAAGTTTAGGGATTCTCAATCAATAGCTCAACTTTGGAATCATAGGGGAATCCAGATCCTCCCCCTACAATATGATCATCCTAAACTTAACCAATCCACACTCTCCCCCTTTGTCGAACACGAAAAGGGACTAGACGGGCTGTTAAGTTTTAAACAGGCTCCCCCTCAACCCTAGGGGTATCCCAAATCAACAAAGATGTGATAGGTTGTTGGATAACCATACGAACACATGTGAAAAAGATAGAGCAAGATATAGCAATCACATGCATCATATGAACACGGATTATCAACTCGCAAAGCATGCCATAAAATGTATATGAATCAGGTAGACATGGCATTGTAAGCATGAACACGGCAATTTAGCAAACATGCAGATAAAACTCATAAAACAACATGGCATCAACAATAGGCATACTCAAAATAAATAAGCATGTGAGGCAATTGAAGACAAGTCAAAGCACACAACATCCAAACAAGTAGCAATATACGTGCGACACAAGGCCACACTAAGCAAGTCAAAAAGAGCATACAACCCAATAGTCAAACAGACCAAACATGGTCAAGTGCACAAAGCATGGAAAAAGAACAGCAAACACCCAAGTCAAGCATCAGCGGGGGGATCCTCATCGTGCACGAGATCGGCCATCGTGGTATCAGTAGAAGCAAAGGACCCTGGCGCAGTACTCGATGAAGGTACACCTCCTGGAAATGTGTGGCTGCGCCACTCATCATACCATGTCTGCTGGAGGGTACGGGTCCCCGAGACCTGGGTCTCGATCCCAGTCAGTCGGGAATCAATGGAGCGAAAGCCTGATCGAAACTCCTCACGATCTGCCTCCCTGAACTGAATAAGCTCCTGTAGCGTCTGATCTAGCTCTGAAATCTGCCATCGGAGATCTGGATCTGGCTCGTCATAGTCATCATCAGCAGCAGCAGCGGCTGGCGCCTGACCCTGTGGACCTCCCCTAGGTAACTCACCAAGGACCCTACCATCTTTCCAGATCAACATCCGATCGGGCCCCCGAACAATGATGCCAGACTTGGCGAAAGCTCGCCGGCCAAGTCTGCAGTCCTGTCGGACCATAGGCACCGTCCGACCCTTGGTGACATCAACACCAACTGACATGAGCCAATCGGTGATGACGTGCCCAAAAGGCATGTAGACGGTGAGGCGGCTGGGCTCTCGATAAGATAAGATGGACTGGAAGATGCTCTCCATGATATCGAAATCCAAACGACTGTGCATGCCGTAGAGCATCAGGCAGTGATAGGGTCAAATCTCAGCTAAAGGTTTGGAGGTGATTGGAAGGATACAATTCGTGATGATCTTGAATAATATGTAGCTAGTGGGAGAGAGACGCAGTGCAGCAAAAGTAGGAAAGTCAGGGCCAAGCTCATCAAGACCGTCTGGACGCGGATAACCAAAGAAATACTGATGAATGGAATCAGAAGTAACATCTTCAAAGGGTGCTAGCAGGGGATTAGGAAGCTCGGGATAGAGTGAATACATGTTTGGCGATCGTCGACCACCCAGAAACCCGACAAGTATGTCATAGGAAAAATCAAGAGTCCGTTTGGTGACTCGAGTGGTGAACTCGAAACCGCCTTGAGGACCCTGCTAAAGGTTATTGTAAAACTCCGAGACTAGGTCATAGTTGATGGTCCTTTCAAGAGAGAGAAGAAAACCAAGATTGTAGTGAAGGACAATCTCCATGACTGATGGACAATATTCAGTTAAGAAGGGGACATCTATTGAACGACAGGGTAATAGTTTGAATGTCCGTGCTTGGAAGGCCTGTTCACAGGCCGCGTTCGGGAATCTGGAGCTAGAAGAGGGCTGTGGCCGTTTGGAATGCCCAGATGCAGCAGGGGTTGTTGGGACCGGGTGCATGTCGACAGGGATACGGGTTCGTAAAATTCAAAATTTTTACGTGCAGCGGAAGAATTAGCATAAAATAATTTCCTAAATTATTTTGACCACGTATCTAGCATGCAGCCTTATAGTGTGTTGACATAATCATAAAATAAAACTTTGCGGAAAAGTAAACTAATTTACATTATACCTCTCGTAACTCGAAGTAAGGGACGAGATCCAACCGTAGCGTCCCTTGGAAGCTCCGCCTCTATTCGCGTCCACACCGAGTTCTCTTCGGGATGACTTCGCAAAGTCACGAGTTTTGTGCCGATGAGAACTACTAGATTCTCTATAGGCACAACAAGAAAGATCAAGAGAGGAAAGGGAAACTAACCACCAAGAAAACGGAATCGAATTCCGGGAAGAGAGGAGTCGCTATCCGCTTCTTCTTCTTCTTGTTTCGTTTCTCCTTCTTCTTGAAGCTCACGGCAACCTTGCTTGGTGTTGATAGGGTGTGCCGGCCCTAGCAAGGAAGGTGGGAGCCGACCCTAATTCTCCAAGAAGGGCGCCAGCCCTAAGGGAAAGGAGAGGGAGAAGAGAATAAGAGAGAGGGAGAGAGGAAGTTACTAATCTCCATTAGTAATGCGTAATAAGGGCTTGCCTTTGGTTCCTTTATATAGTAGCAACTCCTTTGCTAAGTCTCCCTCTTAACGGAATTAACGGAATTAGTTATAAGAAATTTATCTTATAAATTCTCTTATTAATTGTTCCGTTTAAGCCGAGTCTTATTATAACTAATTTATAATAAAATAAATTCTTCTTCTCTTTAAATTATGGAGTAAATTTTATAAGGAATTTATAAACTTTCTTATTATGGAAAAATCAATTCATAATTGATTTTATAAAATTAAAATAAACCAATTCATGGATTATTTTAACTTCCATAAAAGAATAAATTTCTACAAATTTATTTATATAAATTTCTTTATACAAATTTATTTATCCATAATTTATAAAATAAATCGCACTAGATTCATTTTATTAATTAAACCAATTAAATTGGTTTTTCTCCCTTTTAATGGCCGGCCAACCAAGGAGGGTTGGCATCCTCTTTGGCCGGCCCAAACCGAGCCGAACCAACGCGAATTAAACTCATTTAATTCGCCCAAAAAACCTTCAAAAGACTTAGCCATTTTTAGCTTCCATTGCGCCTCTGATTAACTCAGATTCGACTTATTTCTCTTGATCGGAAAATCCAATTTTCAACTCGTTTTAAATCCCTCGAATTACCCGTAGTGCGTGTGACTAAATAGGCTTTCGATTTATGTTGGCCGTCTATAATTAACCAATTATAGAACGGTCATGAGTGGCACCTAGTAGTACATCATGACCCCCAATTAATCGAAAGATCAACGGTTTGACCTCAGAAGAAATTATTCTGAAACCCTTCAGCAGCTCTACTAAATCGTGCCCCATTCCCTTCACCATCTTATACCCACTTGGTTCAGGACACGGTCTATTTGTGTCAGTCCCCACTAGGCTGACTACGTCACACCTAGCCCAAGTAATGTCTTTCTCGTCCTTTGGATTTCTAATTACTCTCATGTATTTAAGAGACTTGCACTCTTAACATGATATACTCTGGCCAGAGGTTTTGAGTAACAATCCGACGATAGGCCTGGGTATACATCTCCTCGCAAGGAGTGGTGAATCCTTTGTAGGTTGTTCAAACATCTTCGGGCACTTCGGCTCATACCCAATCATCCTGGGTCCACACCTCTTTGGAGATGCTTGCTTAAGATGTTAAAGTATAAGTCTCCATGACCAAGATGACTTGAACACCGCAAGTCAAAGGAACATCGCACTTAAGCTGCAGTAAGAACTTCATTGACATATCTTTATAGATAACCATATGAAGTTTTACAGCTAGTCACTCCAATGAACTAGTTCCCTTAACTAGCATCCATGTTTATCTCCGGACATCCCAATGTCACCAGCCAGTGAAAATCAGCTGATTAGAGAATAACCCATGCTAGTCTCAACAGAATTGATAGTGTCCGTTTTTATCAATTCATCGACTAGGGATAATTTCAATACTTCACAATTGCACATTAGAGATAATCACTAGTTGTGATCCCATCACAAATTCTCTTATGCTGTGAGTTGTATTGCGGACATTCAGTAGATGAGTTTAAGATCCCAATCAAATACACAAAACATGTATACTCAAATAGTGAATTATCATTTATTAATATAAATGTTTACATCATAAGGCGATTGCCTTAGGACACTTCTCTCATATCACTAACAGGGGTTTCCCCCCTTGAGCTGCCGTCCCCAATCTCCTTGCCCTTAGAAGACTTTCTATAGGGGGTTGAATTGGTCATGACACAGAATTCAATTTATTTGATAAGATCGATCAAACAAAACAAGAATTGATCATATAAGATGATACCCAATCAAAAGATAGATAGATTCGATCATAGACATAAGGTGAAAAAGTAAGGTCACGGTAGGCAAAACATGATCACGGTACACCAGCAAAAACAAGAACAAAAACCATGGTTAGCTTCATATCCATATAATCCATGAAGAGATTTGTAGAAAAACTTAAATCAAGACTTACTTAGGCGCCATGGGTGAGGTTGCGCAAGGGAGGAAGAAGCTAGTTCCTCAAGGTTGAGAGAGAAAGAGGCCTGCGCAATAGAAACTCTCGGACGCAGAGAGCTTGGAATATGTGGGGAGCTCGCAGGGTACAGGAAGACACCAGTAGGGATCTCCGCAAGAAATCGCACACACGAAATGGGAGAGACGCAAGAGAGTGCTCTTGCTCAAGCAAGGTTGCGCAGATGTGGAGTTTCGGCGCTAGGGTTCGGCGCTGAAAAGGGTTTTGCGAAATTAATCGGTTGGTGGATCGGTCCACCAACCAGAATTTAATGCGTTTGGATGGATCACCGTTCGATCTGATCGCACTCAGACCGATCAGGCTACAGCCTGATCGAACTGAGCGTAACCTGATCGGTCGGGTGACCGATCAGACGCGCTTCTGATCGGTCGGGTGACCGATCAGACGCGCTTCTGATCGGTCGGTTGACTGATCAGGACACGAACAGTAGAGTCTGGAGGAAAACTGCTGGGCTCCCTGATCGGTCACCAGTCTGATCAGACATAGCTGGATCGGTCACCGAACCGATCCACTAAGGAGCAGCGTGCCAATGTCCCTGATCGGTCACCAGACCGATCCAGAGACTCAACCCTAGCCCTCCAAGCTAGTGGCTTCATCCACCTTAGCCCTCCAAGCTAAGGATTTTTCCATCTAACCCTCCAAGTTGGGAATTTGCACCTAACCCTCCAAGTTAGGACTTTTCACCTAGCCCTCCAAGCTAGGACTTTTCACCTAGCCCTCCAAGCTAGGACTTTTCACCCAACCCTTCCGAGTTAGAACTTCATCCAACCTAGCCCTCCAAGCTAGGCACCTGACCCTCCAAGCCAGGACTTTTTCACCTAATTCTCCGGGATGGGAATTTGCACCTAACCCTCCAAGTTAGGACTTTTCACCTAGCCCTCCAAGCTAGGACTTTTCACCCAACCCTTCCAAATTAGGACTTTTCCAACACCTAACCCTCTAGGTTAGGATTTTCCAACACCTAGCCTCCCAGACTAGGATTTTCCAACACCTAGCCTCCCAGACTAGGATTTTCCAATACCTAACCCTTCAGGTTAGGATTTTCCATATCATGCCTGATCCCCGACCAGGACTTAATCATAATCAAAATCAACCTAAACTAAAATCGATGTCAACACCAAAACAACAATCAGGGCAAGACTGCATCAACATTCCCAACTCCCTTCGTAAGAAACTAAACTCATTCTCGGGGAGTGGTTTAGTGAAAATGTCCGCTAGGTTCGATTTTGACTCTACATGTGAGAGTACAATATCTCCTCTAGCAACATGATCTCTAATGAAGTGGTGACGCATTTCAATATGCTTGGTTCTAGAGTGATGGACTGGATTCTTTGTTAGGTTTATTGTGCTTATGTTGTCACACAACACTTGCACACCCTTGTAGGTTAATCCGTAGTCCTCTAGTATATGAATCATCCACAACAATTGTGATACGCTCTCTCCCATGGCGATATATTTTGCCTCGGTCGTGGAGAGAGCAACACAATGTTGCTTCCGACTTGACCAACTAACTAATGATGATCGTAAAAATTGGCAACCCCCACTCGTGCTCTTCCGATCCAACTTGCACCCAACATAGTCGGAATCGGTATAGCCAATTAGGTCAAATGACTTGGTACGGGGGTACTAAAGACCAACTCCAATAGTGCCCTTAAGGTATCTCAAAATTCTCTTGACAGCAATTAAATGAGATTCCTTGGCACAGGCTTGATACCTAGCGCACATACCCATAGCAAAAAGTATATCAGGTCAACTAGCTGTGAGGTATAACAAACTACCTATCATGCTCCGATATTGAGTCAGGTCAACAGGCTTACCACTCTCATCATTGTCTAACCATGTGTTTGTAGCCATGGGAGTGGTTACCTCTTTAGAATCACTCATGTTAAATTTTCGAAGCATCTCTTGAGTGTACTTTGATTGGTGCACATGGATTCTATCACGAGTTTGCTTGATTTCAAGTCCAAGGAAGAAAGTCAACTCTCCCACTAGACTCATTTCAAATTCACTCTCCATGTGTCCAATAAATTCATTCAAATAGCCCTTATTGTTTGAGCCACAAATTATGTAATCGACATACACTTGGGCTACAAATATATCGTCACCATCTCTTCGTAGAAATAGTGTAGGGTCTATTTGCCCTCTCACAAAGCCTTTTTCAATTAGAAATGTCGACAACCGCTCATACCAAGCTCGAGGTGCTTGTTTAAGGCCGTAGAGCGCCTTCTTGAGCTTGAACACGTGGTTTGGAAATTCGGAACTCTCAAACCCCGGAGGTTGTTCGACATAGACTTCTTCTCTTATGAAACCATTTAGGAAGGCCGATTTGACATCCATTTGATAGAGCTTGAAACCTCGATGTGCTGCAAATGCAAGCATCAATCGGATGGATTCTAATCGTGCCATGGGAGCATAGGTCTCATCGTAATCAAGGCCTTCAACTTGACTGTAGCCCTTGGCTACTAAGCGTGCCTTGTTTCTTACAATTTCCCTCTTATGGTTCAACTTATTTTTGAAGACTCATTTGGTTCCAATAATGGTGGTCTTCTTGGGTTTAGGGACTAAATCCCAAACTTGACTTCTCTCGAATTGACGTAGTTCATCTTGCATAGCAATGATCTAATCGGGATCATTTAATGCTTCGTCAATTTTTCTAGGTTCAATTTCGGAAATTAGGGCAACTTCATTAGCCTCATTCCTAAAGAATGATCTAGTCCTAACCCCATGATAGATATCTTCAACAATTTGGTCTTGGGGATGACTAGAGGCTAACCTAGTTTGCCTTGGTGTTGGAGGTGGTTCTTGGATGGTGTCACTAGACACAAGCTCAGCCTCAGGATCCGGCTGATCTATGAGTTGTCTAGGCTCACAGTCATCAGACTCATCACCACCATCTACAACACTTGGACTTCCATCCAAACCTAGTTTCCTAAGTTCGAATTGAACTCCTTCTACATCTTCTGATCGATCATTTGCTTTCGGGATCTCCTCAAACATAACATCAGAAGACTCTTCAACTAATCTAGACTTCTTGTTATAGACTCGGTAAGCTTTGCTGACGAGGGAGTTCCCGACAAGTATCCCTTCATCAGCTTTCGCTGTGAACTTTCCAAGATGGTCCTTGGTGTTTAGAATAAACACCTTATAACCAAACACCCTAAGGTGTTTAACTGTAGGTGGTTTTCCAAACCAAAGTTCATAAGGAGTCTTCCCTAAGAATCTATGAATGAGGACTCGGTTTTGCACGTAGCAAGCTGTGTTCACAGCTTCAGCCCATAAGTAACTCGGTAAGGAGTACTCATTGAGCATGCTCCGTGCGGCCTCTTGTAAGACCCGGTTCTTCCTCTCTACAACACCATTTTGTTGTAGTGTTCTAGGAGTAGAGAACTCGTATCTATACCCTCTCTCTTGACAAAACTCTAAAAATCTTTGATTTTGAAATTCACCTCCATGATCACTCCTAATTGTTTTAATTATTGATGATTTTTCATTTTCAACTCTTCTACAAAATGAAATAAAAACATCTAAGGTTTGATCCTTATATTTCAGAAAATAGGTCCATGTATATCTAGTAAAATCATCAATGATCACAAAACAATATCTACTACCATTCAAAGATATAATTGTACTACAATTAAATAAATCTATGTGGAGTAAATCTAAAGCGGTAGAAGTACTTACAGTGCTTTTACCTTTATGTGTAGATTTCGTTTGCTTACCCATTTGACATGCATCACAAATCTTTTTTTTTTCATACTTGATGCTTGGTAAGCCACGAACTAGTCCCTTGTTGGCTAATTTCCAGATGTTCTTCATATTCACGTGTGCCAATCTCCGGTGCCAAAGGGTGGACTCATCTTCTCTTGACATGAAACACTTAACAAAAGCATTAGTAGCACTTTTAAAAGAAACTTGATAAATATTATCTACTCTTGTGTCTATTAGTACCGTGTCAAATATGTCATGTTGTCTAACTAGACATTGACTTGATTGAAAATCAATTGTGTAGCCCGCATCACATAATTGACTGACACTTAGGAGATTAAATGTCATCCCCTTGACTAGAAGGACATTCTTAATCCTAAGATATTCGGATATTTGAATGTCTCCTATCCCTACAACCTTAAGACTACCATTGTTACCAAAGAAAACATTACCTCTACTTTTTCTTTGAAGGGTAGTGAATAAGGATCTATCACCGATCATATGTTTGGAGCACCCACTATCAACGAATCAAGTTGATAGATGCTCCTCCTCAATCATGACCTACACAATACGAAAGATAGAAGATTTAGGTACCCAAATCTTAGGACCTAAGACACCTACAATGCAAGACTTAGGCACTCATGCCTTGACCACTTTTCTTTGAACCCTAGGAGTCTTAAGTGGTCTAACATCAATTCTAGACATCAAGGAAACAAATGATGGTTCTTTAGGTCGGTAACCTATACCGGCCTTGTTGTAAACCGCCCTTTGTGCATTTAGAATCATATCTAAAGTCTTTGAGCTAGTTGAGAATTTTTCAAGAACACTCTCGAGTCTTTCAACCTCACTCTTCAAAGATTTGTTCTCATCTTCTAACGCTTCTACATGCAAGTCATCAATATCCTCATCCCTAGAGGATTTCAATTGTTCAACTTCTACTTTCAATGATTTAACCTTTTCTTTTGACTTCTTTAGCAAATCGGTTAAACATGCAATAGTTCTATAACATTTGTCTAGTTCGGGAGAAATTACCTCTTCATTATCCGAAGATGATGAAGCCGCGTTTGAGGAGTCCATGGATTCATCACTGCCTTCTTGATCTTCAATGGCCATGAGTGCTACATGGCGTGTACTCTTCTCCTCCTTCTCTTCTTCGGATGAACTAGAAGATGGTTCATCCCATGTGGCCCTCAAGGCCTTCTTCTTCTTCTTTGATTTCTCCTCTTTCTTCTTTAGCTTTGGGCAGTCCTTCTTGAAGTGCCCTTTCTTGCCACACTCAAAGCAAGTAATATTAGCTTTATCAATCTTAACTTTACTAGGGTTACCTTTGCCCTTGTAGCGCCGGCTCTTCCTCATCATCCTTCTTACGAAGTTGGCCATCTCGGAGGAAGAAGACTCGCTGCCATCCTCCTCAAACTCGGACTCGGACTCGGATGAAGATGAAGAGACTTCCTTCTCCTTCTTCTTTTTGATCTTGTCCCCTGCCACAAGAGCAATCCCCTTCTCCTTGGGGCCTTTGTTAGCCATCTCGTGTAGCTCCATTTCACAAAATAGATCATCCAATTTTACAATTGATAAGTCCTTGGAAACCTTGTAGGCATCCACCATGGATGACCACAAGGCATTCCTTGGAAAAGCTTTTAACACATACCTCACAAGGTCGCGGTTCTCGACCTTTTCGTCAATGGAGTGGAGACCGTTGAGAACTTCTTTGAATCTACCATGAAGCTCACTTACCGTTTCACTCTCCTTCATGGAGAGATTTTGTAGTTGGTTGAGGAACAAGTCCCTCTTGGCTATTCTCGAGTCTCGGGTGCCCTCGTGAAGCTCGATGAGCTTGTTCCACAAATCCTTTGCGCTTGTAAAGGGACCAACCTTGATTAGTTGGTCTTTATTCATTCCACATTGCACTTCACGGAGAACCACATATTGGATCGAGAGAAACGATAGAGGGGGGGGTGAATATCGTAAAACGTTCGGATTAATAAGTTAGAGAAATTACGCAGCAGAAATTTAAATCAAACACGCAAACACCAAGTTTTTTACTTGGTTCGGAGTCGCGGTCGACTCCTACTCCAAGGCCCACGGTCGTTGATCGTTTTCTGTGGGCAATTCTATATTTTCGCAAAACCAGTTTACAAGATTGAATTACAAGTATAGTAAAGTAAACTTTAAAGAAAGCTCTTCGTTACCGACGTCCGGTGTAGATTGTCTTTTTGGAGCAGGAGGACGTCGTCGGCGCTTGTATCTCGAGTCGGGAGGTTTCCGGAGCAGAGCGCGGGAGCAGAAGAGCGTGAATGCGTTGGAAGAATTCGTTGTTGGAAGCCTTGGGGTTGAGCGCCTATTTATAGCCCCTGGGGGCGCCCGGAACGTCGGGGGCGCCCCCCCACGTGTCGGCCGATCCAGTTCCACTCGGTCAGCTCTGATCCCTTCAAACTCGGGATCAAATCTTGACGGGGGTGCCCGGGACGCTGCGGGCGCTTGGGTTGACCGGGTCAACTCTTATCCCTTGGCTTCGCTGGCTTCTGCTTCGTTCGCTTGCACTGGGGGCGCCCGGGAGCATGGGGGGCGCCCGGGAGCACGGGGGCGCCCCGCCCATGAGCTGTCGAAGCCTGCCTTTGCTTCATGTGTTTTGTGTTCACCTTGGGGGCGCTCGGGACACTCCGGGCGCCTTGGTCAGCTGCTGCCTCACTCCTTTGAGGCTCTCTGAGCTGCAGACACTCGTTCCTTCGGTCCTGCATCCAGGGTTAGTCCAAAACAACATAAAGCAGTAAGATGTTAGTTTATACAGCCTTAGCTGTCTTGGTTCTGACTTTGGGCCTCCAAAATGGAGCCCTAGGTCGAACCGATGCCTACTGTTCCCTCTACGGGGAACGCGTCCTCACCTACTCCTCTCGGGAGAATGTACCTGATCCCAACTGGCTCCTTTGGTTGGACTTTTGCTTAGCGGTCCTTGGCCAGGTCTTGGATACCAAGTTGTCCTTCGCCCGGTGCCTAGCATTCCTTCGCCAGGTCTTCAATACCAAGCTGTCCTTCGCCTGGTGCCTAGCAGTCCTTCGCTAGGGCTTCAGTACCAAGCTGTCCTTCACCTGGTGCCTAGCAGTCCTTCGCTAGGTCTTCATCTCCTAGCAGCCCTTCGCCAGGTGCCCAACGGTCCTTCGCTAGGTTTTTGTATCCTGGCATTCCTTTGCCAGGTGCCTAGCATTCCTTCGCTAGGACTTTTCCTGCACACTTGAGTAACATGTTAGATAAACATTATACCTTAACTTTTGAACCCTTTTGCCATTATCAAAACTCAGGTTCGACTTGGGTGCTTTCTGCACCAACAATCTCCCCCTTTTTGATTTATGACAACCCTGGTTCAAAAAGTTAAGTTAATCAGAGCATTTTAAACAAAATTTTGTTTCCTCCCCCTGGAAGGAATCTCCCCCTAGATTTTTTAAAAGTTCGTGGGGTTTTTGAAAATAAATTCTAAGTCTAAATATGGATTTAATTTTACTTAGAAAATTTTCAATTTAAGCTTTAAGGATATCTTTTCCAAAAAAAATGATTTTCGTTGTGTACTTTGGAAAATTTACACTTGTAAAAGATTTAAGTTTTAAGTACTTAGACGAATTTGAAAACTTAAGAAGGATTTTGAAAACTTAAGTTTTGAGTACTAAGGAAATATCTTGAAGCCTTAAGTTTAACGTACTCAAAAGTTTTGAAAACTTTTAAGTTTTTAAAGTACTTAGTAATATTTGAAAAACTTTTAAGTACTTAGGAATGTTTGTAGAAACTTAAGTACTTTAGTGAAGTTTTGAGAAACACAAGTACTTAGGGAAGTTTTGAAAAACTTAAGTACTTAGGGAAATTTTGAAAAACTTAAGTACTTAGAAAAACTTAGTACTTTGAAAAACTTGGTACTTTTTGAAAATGAATTAAGTACTTTTTGAATAAAGGATAGAGTTTTAACAAAACAAAAAAATTTAAAAAACTCTTTCTTTTCCTATCTCTCCCCCTTTGCCATATATCAAAAACAAACAAATATAGTAAGAACCAGATAATTAAATTGCATAAAAGATAATAATAACTGCAAAGTTTGCTGTACTGAACCAATTCATGATAAGAATTAAATCAAATCAGTTTCAATTTTCTCTTTTAGGGTCCTGTCTAACCCAATTGGCTACTAACTAACTGTTATAAACAGTAGTTTTCGCTAGGGTTAGTCAAGTTAAGTGTTCTGTTCAAGTTATATTTTCTAAACTTGACACTTAACTTGATTACTGTGTAAGTTGTATTTAGTGCCTCAATTACTGCAGATGCACTGATCTACATCTTGAATTAAGGCAAAGACCTAAGCATCTCAACCCTTTCTAGGTTATCAATCAAAAGTACCCTAAGGTGCTTGTGAGATGCTGGTTTCTAAATCTATAGGTGCATGCAGTTCTAGGGTTAGGGCCTAGGCTAAGTCTATTTGCGAAAAAGCCCTAGTTTTGAAAAGGGGTAGTTTTGAAAATAAAACTAAGTCAAAAACTTTATTTTAAAACTTTTCAAAACTGAATAAAAGCTGATTTTAAAAGCATTTAAACACTGCTTCAAAACTGATTTTAAGTAAGAAACCCAATAGTAGACTAAACCTATTCTACCAAGCATAGTAAAGATCAGATACTCAAGTCAAATAAGTAGTCAAACAAAATAGGTTAACTGGTCAAACAGAGGTCCAGTAGAGTCAAACATGAGTCAAGTTTTAGTTACTTAGTACAATGCTGAAATAGTCTAACTATGAAGAAGGGCCAGGGTGGTCAGATGAGCCAGACTGCCATGATCGAAATAGTGCCATCATCTCGTGATACTGTGCGTCTGTGGCCTCCCTCTCAGCTCTAAGGGCGCTCATATACCCAGTGTAGTAGCCCAGATTTGTCTCCATATCTTCGGCATGATTTGCCTCCACTTCCTCTCGGAGGCTCTGGACATGTGTCTCCAGCTGTGTCACTCTCTCGTAGAGTGTCGGTGGAGGGGGCTCGACTATGTGTGCTCGAGCCTCAGCTGCCAGATCTACAATGTCAACGTCTACCTCCTCGTCTGAGTCGATCTGAGCTCCGGCTCGCTATCGTCTCCAAGTCAAAACCCCGGTAGCCGATACATCTATACCAGCTAAAGAGAAGTTCCTAAACCCTATCTCGTCAAAATCGGTCATCGCGGTTATTTCACCTATGGTAATGTCACGACCGTGGTGATGAAGGATGGAGGTGATGATGTGACAGAAGGGGGTACGTATCCGACCCTGAGTCGCGACACTAGAGGCATGTAAAATAGCGTGGAACATGTGAAGGCCAATGTCAATGTCAAGATGATGGATCAGGGCATACAGAAGGGAAGTATGAAAGGGTCGCATGGTCGCGACATCCCTAGTGGATAGTGGTAAGATGCATCGGACCAGAACTCTGTACAGGGCGTAGTCCTGGACCTGAAGGTCAACGGACTGGAATCGTCTATCTGCGGGGAGTCTAGCTTCCCTATAGAAATAGGAGTGGAGAGTGTCTAGAGTAATGTGAGAGTAGGGAGGATCAAATGGAGGATTCCTAGGTGGATAGCAACAAAAGATGGACTGGGAGGGTCGTAGTCCAAGGAATCGATTTAGCAAGGTAGGGGTAGTCGACAAGGGTATCTCTTGAACAGTGGTGACAAACATGAGATCGTTCTGTCTAACTATGTTATTATAGAATTCGGTACATAAAGATGTATTAATCGAATGAGTGCAGAATACTAGATTATCTAGTTGATAAAAGTTTATAACATTCATGGCTAAAGGACAAGATTGGGTGAAGAAGTGTCTATTGAGATAACTAGTTTTAATAGGCTTGTAGGTTGTTCGAGCAAACTTATTACAAAGTTCTAGAGTCGGGAACCTAGGGTCGGGACTCGGTTCGGTACCGGGGTTTGCTTGGTTTGCTCGGCGTTTTCTAAGTTAAGAAACATGCACTTATAAGAAAGGAATTAAGAAAATAATTCTAAATGCATAAAAGAAATTATACCGGGGAGGCATGGTTGAGATTGAGAAAGCACAAGTGTCACTTGGTCTTCTTGGAAGGAAGGAAGTGAGGAAGGAGGATGGTTTTTGGTGTGGGAAGAAGAAAGAGTTCGGATGCCTTTTTATAGGCAGTTGATTGGGGGCGCCCGAGAGCTCCCGGGCACCCGGGACAGTGGTCTCTGCGTTTGACAGTGACTAGGGCTGTTGGGGGCGCTCGCAGTGGCCCGAGCGCCCCGGTCAAGGTGATTTTGCAGCTTTTGCTGCTTTGACTGATATAGGGGCGCCCGCGTGGTTCCGGGCGCCCTGGTCAAGGGTGAGAGGCACTTTTTTGCCTTGAGAGAAGATAAAGGCATGGGGGGGGGGGCGCCCGAGGAGTCACGGGCGCCCGGGGTGTGTAGGTAGTGACAAATTTGATGTCTTCTCATTGTTTGACCATGGTTTAGTTGGTTTGACCATGGTTTTACATGATTTGACTGCTTTGACTATGGTTTGACTGCTTTGACCATGGTTTGACTATGTTGACCATGGTTTGACTATGTTGACCATGGTTTGACTGCGTTGACCATGGTTTGACTACATTCTGAACTACAGGATTAAACCACAATATAGGTATTAAAGGAATTACAATTGAGTTTAATTTTACTGTCTCACCCAATCTAGGGTTTTCAATCACGTTAGCCTTACAGGATTTGTGAGACAGGTTCTGATAAGTAAAATTGTTTTGAAAAATTATTTTGAAAACCTTAAATTAATTTTTTGAAAACAATTAAATTTTATTTTGAAAAGAATGTTTAAATCTACAAGTAATTGAAAATTTGTGTTAGATTTGAATTTGACAAAGAATAATTTGAATTTGAATTTCAAAAATTGGCTTCCAGGTCTTGGCGAGGCACTAGGCCTTCTTTGGCCGTAGCCTTAGTGGATCATCAACCCTTTCCTTGACTAAACCTTTTAATGAAATTTCATTTTCAAAATTAATCTTTGAAAAATTCTGGTCTAACTAGTTTGGGTCTTGGATCGGTAGCTTCGGCTAGTTTCACCAGTCTAAAGAGACCAAGTATACTTGACCTTATTAGAATTGGTTTCCCTAACGTACTATCATCTCACCGCCACCCAATACTATGTTGTTCAAATTTCAGTTAAGTTTGTTCAGTCCTTACACTAACCATTCCTAAGTCTAAGCATGTTAAATTACAGAAATTAAATAAACAATCAACCAAGCAATTTGCAATCAAGAATTAAATTCTATCTAACAATAAATATAGTTTTTAATTTGGCTCCCCCTGGACTAAAGCCACGGTAATGGCTAGGCAAGATGTGAATCTTGTCCTTGGGGATCCAATACTGATTTGATCCAGTTAGTTTGTTCAGGTACAATTTAGGTACCCATGCCTGAACTTTATTTCTGGACTGATTCAGTACAGCAAAATAGGATCTTTGTCTAGATTTGGTTCTATAGCCTAGTCCGGATCGATTTAGAACGGACTTCTATTTTCCAAGAATCATGTCAAGACCCTTGGAACCAGAAGTGAATCGTTCTAAAGCTAATCTAAGATCCTTAACCTGAGTTTTCAGGGAGGAATTCTCTTTTTCAATTTTTTCAACTTGATTAGAGGTTCCTTCTTGAACCTTCTCAGTTAAGGGTTTAGAGTCAGCTCCCTCTTTCAGGAGTTTTACTTCCTGTCGGAGGGATTCGACTCGGAGTTTAGCTTTCGCCAAATCTCGAGAAAGATAAGATATTAATTCATTTAATTGACTTTTAGTAAATCCACTTACCTTGATTTCGCCATCCTCTGAAAATGTCAGTCTACCGTCGTCCTGTTCTGATTCTGACTCGGTCTCGACTTCTTCTGAGGCGGTTAGTGCGAGTAGGTTCGAATGTGGGACCTCTTCTTCTTCTTCTTCGGAGGACTCGTCCCACGTTGCTTGAAGTGCTTTCTTCTTCCTTGTTTTCTTTGCTTCCTTCAAGTTAGGGCATTCGGTCTTGTAGTGGCCCTTCTTCTTGCACTCGTAACAGGTTACTTTGGGCTTGCTCTTTTCATTTGCGGGTTCAGCTGGTTCATCCTTTCTTCGGCTGGCTTTCCTTCTGTTGGTTTGGTTCTTCAATTCCTTGTAGTAGTTTCTTGCCAGTCAGACCAGCTTTGGTCGATCTCCTTCATCTTCAGAGTCTGAGTCTGATTCAGACTCAGGTGTTGGTTGTGGTTTCTTCTTGGATTTCTTTTCAGATTTACCTGCACTAAAGGCAATGCCTTTCTCGGCCATGGTGCAGTTAGTCTGCTCATGTAATTCTAATTCAGAAAATAATTCATTTAATTTAATTTTTGAGAGGTCCCTTGAAACCTTGTATGCATCTGCCATAGATGCCCACAAGGTGTTTCTTGGGAAAGCATTTAGAGCGTACCTTATTAGGTCACGGTTTTCTACCTTGTGACCGATGGTGTGCAGTCCGTTCATCAGTTCCTGAATTCGGGCATGAAGCTGAGCTGCTGTTTCGTTGTCGGTCATTTTGATCGTATACAGCTTGTTCAGGAGGAGATCCCTCTTGCTGATCCGAGTGTCTGATGTTCCTTCGTGCAGCTCGATCAGTTTCCCCCACAGCTCCTTGGCACTGTTGAAAGGACCCACCCGGTTCAGCTCCTCTTTTGTTAAACCGCATTGGAGGGTCTGGGTCGCCTTTGCATCAACTTTAATTTTCCGTTTCAGAGTAGTGTCCCATTCTGTGTAGGTCTGAGGTACTCCTTTAGCATTCTTCGGAATCTCCAGTCCGGACTGGATGATTATTCACATGTCCACTTGAGTTTTCAGGTGGACCTATATTCGACTTTTCCAGTAGGAAAAGTCTTCTCCACTGAAAAGTGGAGGTCTGGCTGTGCTGAATCCTTCTTGCATGGCCATTAGGGATTTTATCTGAAAAAGAGATAAGAGAAGGAAAACTTTGTCCCAAGACTTGGTCTTGGATTAGTAGTGCGGGATAAAGAAAATTAAATATCGAGGGGTGTTGCACCAACCTCGATTAACGAAAAAGAATTTTAAAAAAAATAAAAAAATTTCGTAAAAATCCGAAAAATTCTCAAACTGGTGGTTGCACCAAGTTTAAGCTTCCCCACTTTGATACCACTTATTGGATCGAGAGAAACGATAGAGGGGGGGTGAATATCGTAAAACATTCGGATTAATAAGTTAGAGAAATTACGCAGCGGAAATTTAAATAAACACGCAAACACCAAGTTTTTTTACTTGGTTCGGAGTCGCGGTCGGCTCCTACTCCAAGGCCCACGGTCGTTGACCGTTTTCTGCGGGAATTCTATATTTTCGCAAAACAGTTTACAAGATTGATTACAAGTATAGTAGTAAACTTAAAGAAAGCTCTTCGTACGACGTCCGATGTAGATTGTTTTTTGGGAGCAGAGGACGTCGTGGCGCTTGATCTGAGTGGGAGGTTTCCGGAGCAGAGCGCGGAGCAGTAAGAGCGTGAATGCGTTGGAAGAATTCGTGTTGGGAGCCTTGGGGTCGAGGGCCTATTTATAGCCCCTGGGGCGCCCGGAAGTCGGGGGCGCCCCCCCGTGTCAGCCGATCCGATTCCCTCTCGGTCAGCTCTGATCCCTTAAAACTCGGGATCAGACTTGACGGGGGCGCCCGGGTTGACCGGGTCTCCTCTTATCCGTTGGCTTCGCTGGCTTCTGCTTCGTTCGCTTGCACTGGGGGCGCCTGGGACGCTGGGGGCGCCCCGCCATGAGCGCCCCGAAGCTTCCCCTTTGCTTCATGTGTTTTGTGTTCACCTTGGGGGCGCCCGGGACACTCCGGGCGCCCTGGTCAGCTGCTGCCTCACTCCTTTGAGGCTCTCTGAGCTGCAGACACTCGTTCCTTCGGTCCTGCATCCAGGGTTAGTCCAAAACAACATAAAGCAATAAGATGTTAGTTTATACAGCCTTAGCTGTCTTGGTTCTGACTTTGGGCCTCCAAAATGGAGCCCTAGGTCGAACCGACACCTATTGTTCCCTCGACGGGGAATGCGTCCTCACCTACTCCTCTCGGGAGAATGTACCTGATGCCAACCGGCTCCTCCGGTTGGACTTTTGCCCAGCGGTCCTTTGCCAGGTCTTGGATACCAAGCTATCCTTCGCCCGGTGCCTAGCATTCCTTCGCCAGGTCTTCAATCCCAAGCTGTCCTTCGCCTGGTGCCTAGCAGTCCTTCGCTAGGGCTTCAGTACCAAGCTGTCCTTCGCCTGGTGCCTAGCAGTCCTTCGCTAGGTCTTCGTCTCCTAGCAGCCCTTCGCTAGGTGCCCAGCGGTCCTTCGCTAGGTCTTTGTATCCTGGCATTCCTTTGCCAGGTGCCTAGCATTCCTTCGCTAGGACTTTTCCTGCACACTTGAGTAACATGTTAGATAAACATTATACCTTAACTTTTGAACCCTTTTGCCATTATCAAAACTCAGGTTCGACTTGGGTG
>JAGFNQ010004841.1:31178-76260 GCA_024364735.1 Boesenbergia rotunda
AATTGGCTACTAACTAACTGTTATAACAGTAGTTTTCGCTAGGGTTAGTCAAGTTAAGTGTTTGTTCAAGTTAGATTTTCTAACTTGACACTTAACTTGATTACTTGTAAGTTGTATTTAGTGCCCTAATTACTGCAGATGCACTGACTTAAAGCATCTTGAATTAAGGCAAAGACCTAAGCATCTCAACCCTTTCTAGGTTATCAATCCAAAAGTACCCTAAGGTGTTGTGAGATGCTGGCTTCTAAATCTATAGGTGCATGCAGTTCTAGGGTTAGGGCCTAGGCTATTCCATTTGCGAAAAAGCCCTAGTTTTGAAAGAGGGTTGTTTGAAAATAAAACTAAGTCGAAAACTTTATTTTAAAACTTTTCAAAACTGAATAAAAGCTTATTTTAAAAGCATTTAAACACTGCTTTAAAACTGATTTTAAGTAAGAAACCCAATAGTAGACTAAACCTATTCTACCAAGCATAGTAAAGATCAGATACTCAAGTCAAATAAGTAGTTAAACAAAATATGTTAACTGGTCAAACAGAGGTCCAGTAGAGTCAAACATGAGTCAAGTTTTAGTTACTTAGTACAATGCTGAAATAGTCTAACTATGAAAAAGGGCCAGGGTGGTCAGATGAGCCAGACTGCCATGATCGAAATAGTGTCATCATCTCGTGATACTGTGCGTCTCTGGCCTCCCTCTCAGCTCTAAGGGCGCTCATATACCCAGTGTAGTAGCCCAGATTTGTCTCCATATCTTCGGCATGATTTGCCTCCACTTCCTCTCGGAGGCTCTGGACATGTGTCTTCAGCCGTGTCACTCTCTCGTAGAGTGTCGGTGGAGGGGGCTCGTCTATGTGTGCTCGAGCCTCAGCTGCCAGATCTGCAACGTCAACGTCTACCTCCTCGTCTGAGTCGATCTGAGCTCCGACTTGTTGTCGTCTCCAAGTCAAAAGCCCGGTGGCCGATACATCTATACCAGCTAAAGAGAAGTTCCTAAACCCTATCTCGTCAAAATCGGTCATCGCGGTTATTTCACCTACGGTAATGTCACGACCGTGGTGATGAAGGATGGAGGTGATGATGTGGCAGAAGGGGGTGCGTACCCGACCCTGAGTCGTGACACTGGAGGCATGTAAAATAGCGTGGAACATGTGAAGGCCAATGTCAATGTCAAGATGATGGATCAGGGCATACAGAAGGAAAGTATGAAAGGGTCGCATGGTCGCGACATCCCTAGTGGATAGTGGTAAGATGCATCGGACCAGAACTCTGTACAGGGCGTAGTCCTGAACCTGAAGGTCAACAGACTGGAATCGTCTATCTGCGGGGAGTCTAGCTTCCCTATAGAAATAGGAGTGGAGAGTGTCTAGAGTAATGTGAGAGTAGGGAGGATCAAATGGAGGATTCCTAGGTGGATAGCAACAAAAGGTGGACTGGGAGGGTCGTAGTCCAAGGAATCGATTTAGCAAGGTAGGGGTAATCGACAAGGGTATTCCTTGAACAGTAGTGACAAACATGAGGTCGTTCTGTCGAACTATGTTATTATAGAATCCGGCACATAAAGATGTATTAATCGAATGAGCGCAGAATACTAGATTATCTAGTTGATAAAAGTTTATAACATTCATGGCTAAAGGACAAGATTGAGTGAAGAAGTGTCTATTGAGATAGCTAGTTTTTATAGGCTTGTAAGTTGTTCGAGCAAACTTATTACAAAGTTCTAGAGTCGGGAACCTAGGGTCGAGACTCGGTTCGGTACCGGGGTTCGCTTGGTTTGCTCGGCGTTTTCTAAGTTAAGAACCATGCAATTATAAGAAAGGAATTAAGAAAATAATTCTAAATGCATAAAAGATATCATACTGGGGAGGTATGGTTGAGATTGAGAAAGCACAAGTGTCACTTGATCTTCTTGGAAGGAAGGAAGTGAGGAAGGAGGATGGTTTTTGGTGTGGGAAGAAGAAAGGGTTCGGATGCCTTTTTATAGGCAGTTTATTCGGGGCGCCCGGGACAGTGGTCTCTGCCTTTGGTAATGACTAGGGCTGTTGGGGGCGCCCGCAGTGGCCCGGGCGCCCCGGTCAGGGTGATTTTGCAGCTTTTGCTGCTTTGATTGATATGGGGGCGCCCGCGTGGTTCCGGGCGCCCTGGTCAAGGGTCAGAGGCAGCTTTATGCCTTGAGAGAAGATAAAGGCATGGGGGGGCGCTCGAGGAGTCACGGGCGCCCAGGGTGTGTAGGGAGTGACAAATTTGATGTCTTGTCATTGTTTGACCATGGTTTAGTTGGTTTGACCATGGTTTTACATGATTTGACTGCTTTGACTATGGTTTGACTACTTTAACCATGGTTTGACTATGTTGACCATGGTTTGACCATGTTGACCATGGTTTGACTGCGTTGACTATGGTTTGACTACATTCTGAACTACAGGATTAAACCACAATATAGGTATTAAAGGAATTACAATTGAGTTTAATTTTACTGTCTCACTCAATCTAGGGTTTTCAATCGCGTTAGCCTTACAGATTTTGTGAGATAGGTTCTGATAAGTAAAATTATTTTGAAAAATATAAATAATTTTGAAAACCTTAAATTAATTTTTGAAAACAATTGAATTTATTTTGAAATGAATGTTTAAACCTACAAGTAACTGAAAATTTGTGTTAGATTTGAATTTGACAAAGAATAATTTGAATTTGAGTTTTCAAAATTGGCTTCCAGGTCTTGGCGAGGCACTAGGCCTTCTTTGGCCGTAGCCTTATTGGATCATCAACCCTTTCCTTGACAAAGCCTTTTAATGAAATTTCATTTTCAAAATTAATCTTTGAAAAATTCTGGTCTAACTAGTTTGGGTCTTGGATCGGTAGCTTCGGCTAGTTTCACCAGTCTAAAGAGACCAAGTATACTTGACCTTATTAGAATTGGTTTCCCTAACGTACTATCATCTCACCGCCACCCAATACTATGTTGTTCAAATTTCAGTTAAGTTTGTTCAGTCCTTACACTAACCATTCCTAAGTCTAAGCATGGTAAATTACAAAAATTAAATAAACAATCAACCAAGCAATTTGCAATCAAGAATTAAATTCTATCTAACAATAAATATAGTTTTTAATTTGGCTCCCCCTGGACTAAAGTCACGGTAATGGTTAGGCAAGATGTAAATCTTGTCCTTGGGGATCCAATACTGATTTGATCCAGTTGATTTGTTCAGGTACAGTTTAGGTACACATGCCTGAACTTTATTTCTAGACTGATTCAGTACAGCAAAATAGGATCTGTGTCTAGATTTGGTTCTATAGCCTAGTCCGGATCGATTTAGAACGGACTTCTGTTTTCCAAGAATCATGTCAAGACCCTTGGAACCAGAAGTGAATCGTTCTAAAACTGATCTAAGATCCTTAACCTGAGTTTTCAGGGAGGAATTCTCTTTCTCAAGTTTTTCAACTTGATTAGAGGTTCCTTCTTGAACCTTCTCAGTTAAGGGTTTAGAGTCAGCTCCCTCTTTCAGGAGTTTTACTTCCTGTCGGAGGGATTCGACTCAGAGTTTAGCTTTTGCCAAATCTCGAGAAAGATAAGATATTAATTCATTTAATTGACTTCTAGTAAATCCACTTACCTTGATTTCGCCGTCCTCTGAAAATGTCAGTCTGCCGTCGTCCTGTTCTGATTCTGACTTCGTCTCAACTTCTTCTGAGGCGGTTAGTGCGGGTAGGTTCGATTGTGGGACCTCTTCTTCTTCTTCGGAGGAGGACTCATCCCACGTTGCTTAAAGTGCTTTCTTCTTCCTTGTCTTCTTTGCTTCCTTCAAGTTAGGGCATTCGGTCTTGTAGTGGCCCTTCTTCTTGCACTCGTAACAGGTTACGTTGGGCTTGCTCTTTTCATTTGCGGGTTCAGCTGGTTCATCCTTTCTTCGGCTGGCTTTCCTTCTGTTGGTTTGGTTCTTCAATTCCTTGTAGTAGTTTCTTGCCAGTCGGACCAGCTTTGGTCGATCTCCTTCATCTTCAGAGTCTGAGTCTGATTCAGACTCAGGTGTTGGTTGAGGTTTCTTCCTGGATTTCTTTTCAGATTTACCTGCAATAAAGGCATTGCCTTTCTCGGCCAGGGTGCAGTTAGTCTGCTCATGTAATTCTAATTCAGAAAACAATTCATCTAATTTAATTTTTGAGAGGTCCCTTGAAACCTTGTATGCATCTACCATAGATGCCCACAAGGTGTTTCTTGGGAAAGCATTTAAAGCGTACCTTATTAGGTCACAGTTTTCTACCTTGTGACCGATGGTGTGCAGTCCGTTCATTAGTTCCTGGATTCGGGCGTGAAGCTGAGCTGCTGTTTCATTGTCGGTCATTTTGATTGTATACAGCTTGTTCAGGAGCAAATCCCTCTTGCTGATCCGAGTGTCTGATGTTCCTTCGTGCAGCTCGATCAGTTTCCCCCACAGCTCCTTAGCACTGTTGAAAGGACCCACCCGGTTCAGCTCTTCTTTTGTTAAGCCGCATTGGAGGGTCTGGGTCGCCTTTGCATCCGCTTCAATTTTCCGTTTTAGAGCGGTGTCCCACTCTGTGTAGATTTGAGGTACTCCTTCAGCATTTTTCGGAATCTCCAGTCCAGACTGGATGATTATCCACATGTCCACCTGAGTTTTCAGGTGGACCTCCATTCTACTCTTCCAGTAGGAGAAGTCTTCTCCACTGAAGATAGGTGGTCTTGTACTGCTGAAGTCTTCTTGCATGGCCATTTATCTGAAACTTAAGAAAAAGAGAGATATCCCAAGACTTGGTCTTGGATTAGTAGTGTGGTATGAAGAAAGAAATATTTATCGAGGGGTGTTGCACCAACCTCGACTAACGAGAAAAATTTCGAAAAGAAATGAAAAAGATTTAAACAAAATTTTAAAAAAAATCCGAAAAATTCTCAAATTGGTGGTTGCACCAAATTTGAGCTTCCCCGCTCTGATACCACATGTTGGATCGAGAGAAACGATAGAGGGAGGGTGAATATCGTAAAACGTTCGGATTAATAAGTTAGAGAAATTACGCAGCGGAAATTTAAATCAAACACGCAAACACCAAGTTTTTTACTTGGTTCGGAGTCGCGGTCGGCTCCTACTCCAAGGCCCACGGTCATTGATCGTTTTCTGCGGGCAATTCTATATTTTCGCAAAACCAGTTTACAAGATTGAATTACAAGTATAGTAATGTAAATTTTAAAGAAAGCTCTTTGTTACCGACATTCAGTGTAGATTGGATTTTTGATGCAGGAGGATGTCGTCGGCGCTTGTATCTCGAGTCAAGAGGTTTCCGGAGTCGAGCGCGGGAGCAGAAGAGCGTGAATGCGTTGGAAGAACTTATTGTTGGAAGCCTTGGGGTCGAGGGCCTATTTATAGCCCCTGGGGGTGCCTGGAACGTCGGGGGCGCCCCCCCCCACGTGTCAGCCGATCTGATTCCCTCTCGGTCAGCTCTGATCCCTTAAAACTCGGGATCAGGCTTTGACCGGGGCGCCCGGAACGCTGGGGGCGCCCGGGTTGACCGGGTCTCCTCTTATCCGTTGGCTTCGCTGGGTTCTGCTTCGTTAGCTTCAAATGGGGGCGCCCGGGAGCATGGGGGTGCCCGGGAGCATGGGGGGCGCCCGGGAGCACGGGGGCGCCCTGGCCATAATCTGCTGAAGCTCATTTTGCTTTACTTTGTTTTGTGTTCACCTTGGGGGCGCCCGGGACACTCCGGGCGCCCTACTCAGCTTCCGCCTCACTCCTTTGAGGCTCTCTGAGCTGCAGACACTCGTTCCTTTGGTCCTGCATCCAGGGTTAGTCTAAAACAACATAGAGCAATATTATATTAATTTTATACAGCCTTAGCTGTCTTGGTTCTGACTTTGGGCCTCCCAAATGGAGCCCTAGGTCGAACCGACGCCTACTGTTCCCTCGACAGGGAACGCGTCCTCACCTACTCCTCTCAGGAGAATTTACCTGATGCCAACCGGCTCCTCTGGTTAGACTTTTGCCTAGCGGTCCTTGGCCAGGTCTTGGATACCAAGCTGTCCTTCGCCCGGTGCCTAGCATTCCTTCGCCAGGTCTTCAATCCCAAGCTGTCCTTCACCTGGTGCCTAGCAGTCCTTCGCTAGGGCTTCAGTACCAAGCTGTCCTTCGCCTGGTGCCTAGCAGTCCTTTGCTAGGTCTTCGTCTCCTAGCAGCCCTTCGCTAGGTGCTCAGCGGTCCTTCGCTAGGTCTTTGTATCCTAGCATTCCTTCGCCAGGTGCCTAGCATTCCTTCGCTAGGACTTTTCCTGCACACTTGAGTAACATGTTAGATAAACATTATACCTTAACTTTTGAACCCTTTTGCCATTATCAAAACTCAGGTTCGACTTGGGTGCTTTCTGCACCAATAGGTCCGGCATGTCGAAAATGTTGAGTGGTACTAATCAACGATCAAGAAGATAATTAATTTAATTATCAGTAAATTAAATTAATTATCAGGCATACGATATCTTAAACACGGGGAGATGGATGACTCGTAATAGGTGGAGCCCATATGAAAATATGGGGGTTGGTGAAGAAGTACAATGAGATCCTTTAGTGGAATGAATCTCCATTAATGGATCAGGTTTGGATCCATTAGAGGGCCAAGAACCAACTCCTCCTCATGGTCCCTATCTTAGCCCAATAAAGCCCCATAAAAGTCATGATAAAATGCCGAATTAATTAAGGAATTAATTTGTGATTAATTAATTTATTAATCTCGAATTAATTAAAGAATTAATCGTGGAATAATTATGGAATTATTCTATATATAAAAATTTGAATGGAATAATTAAAGGAATTAATCATGGATTAATTAAGGAATTATTATATATATATATATATAAATTTTTATAATCAATCCATATTTAATTGGAAATTTTTTCCAAATAAACTAACTAATCCCTTATATAAACCCCTCTCCCTCTCTCTCTCTCAAACCCTTCTCAAGGTTCTTGGGAGCCTGCGAGAACAAGCAAGAAGAGAGGAGGTTTCTCCTCATTCTCTCTTGATCTCTTGGGCGTGTAGAACCGGGAGGAGAGTGAGGTACACGGTGGTGATCGGCTTGGAGCAAGGGAACGGTCGGAAGTTGGCCGACGGCAGGTTTCAAGGAGCTTGCGGCGCCGGCGACAAGAAGGGAGGAGAGATCAAGTCTCCTCCTCTCTTCTTCCTTGTTCTCTTCTTCTTCCCTCACGGTGAGCTCCTCCTCTATGTGCGCAAGCAAGGAGCAGGAAGGAGGAGTCGCCGGTGGCCGGAAAACAGAGGTTGTCCTCTTGATTTGGCGCCGGCGGTGAAGAGGAAGAACTAGGGCAGTTTCGGTGGGATTAGGGAAGAAGAAGGAGCTTGTTCGACTTCTTCTTCCCTCTCTTCATCTTCCTAGTAGTCTCTTGAAGCTGCCTCTTGGTTGGCCGGAGCTTGGAGCTCAAGGTGGTCGGCGGCGAGAAGAGGAGAGGAGCAATGAGGAAGTAGCCAAAACCCTAGCTAGGGTTTTGCTACCAAAGAGGAAGAGGATTATAGAAGAAGTATTAATTTGCATGCCTTGGTGACTCCACGACTTGGTAGATCATAGCCCACAGGATGTCCAAGAGGGGAGGGTCATAAGATAGAAGACTGCGAGGTAAACGGCGAGGTATATTTCTCCCGGGCTCAATTTTCATTATGTTATGTTTTATGGTGCCATGTTTTATCTAGCTCATTATTTCATGTGTGTTAAATTATTATTTTGATTTGAAATCTTAGATAATAACAATTAATTGGACCTCGAAGATAAACACAAAAATCGGCAATCCAAATCGTCATCTTTTCCGTGGTTAGTTAATCTGGAAAGTTTCAAAGCCTTTTGGCTAAGTTGTGACTTGGATTAATTAACATGACGATGAATCGGTTATTATAGGGATGAGTTTCTTTTCGGATTAAATTTTTAATCCATGGACATAGAGAGGTCTCTTAGATACGACCCAGTAGTTGTCTTGGAAACCGCCAAGCCATACCTACATGGAGACCCTTCGTCCTGGGTCTCGGGAAATTCTTGAGGGTGAGGTGCCTGGGAAGGGCAGCTGAAGTTCCTTCTTGGGGGCATCCCGGGGGTTGGGTCTCGAGAGTACATCAGGAGCTGTGACGCATGGGAACCCCGGGCTCTCCTCGGGGGGTGGAGTCCCCATGATAATTGACCTCAGACATTGACCTTTCCCTCGAGGAGCGGATAAGCACTCCCGTCATGCAAGGTCTGCACGAACCCTGAATCCTAAAACGACCAGAAGATGATAACGGCGCAGACCATTTCAAAGGATATCCCGTAACCACCGAAAAAGGAGGAGAACGTGGTTTATGCATCGTAGATATGGCACCGATCGAGGACCACGTTTATCCTGACGTCATCAGTATAAAAGGTAGACTGACTCCTTCGGTAAGGGGGTTACAATCTCTCGATTTACATAACGTCTTTCTTTCTCATTGCAATTACTCATCGAATATCCTACTAACTTGAGCGTCGGAGTGAACTCCGCCGGACCCTTGCCAACGTGTCCCCTAACGTTTGTGTTAACTTCTCAGGACCCCAAGATCTCCCTTGGCACAGTAACTTCCACAGGGGTTGAGCCTCAGTGACTGGCCATCACCGACGACTCCTTTTGGAACAGGTACTTTGCACAATATGCTCCGAAAGAGCTAGGAATCCTGTAAAAAAAAACTCAGCACTAAGCCAACACCTTTTGCCTACAAAGGATATGCAATACCAATCTTTATTGATCTTATTACTTTTGATGAAACAAGAAAAATTTGCTAAACTTACTTGAGAATAATGTAGAGAGCGCCCAGGATGTGCAGCATAATTCACTTGTGACACCCGTGGATGGGATGATAGGAACTTAGCAAGCTTTTGCGCATTAGCCTATTAGAAGAATTATCAATTATGAATGATAATACAACAACATGATGAAATATTTCATTTTAAGCCCAAAGAGGGCCTGAAATAAATTTATTTTAGGCCCTCTTTGAGCCTAAAATATTTTTATTTCAGGCCCAAAGAGGGCCTAAAATTTTTTATTTTAGGCTGAAAGAGGGCCTGAAAATTTTTATTTTAGGTCGTCTTTGGGCCTAAAAAAATTCAGTCCTAAAGAGGGTCTGAAATATTTTATTTCAGGCCTAAAGAGGGCCTAATAATTTTCATTTCATGCCCTCTTTGGGCCTAAAAAAATTTTAGTCCCAAAGAGGGCCTGAAAATTTTCATTTCGGACCCTCTTTGGGACTGAAATATTTTTATTTTAGGGGCCCTCTTTAGGAGTGAAAATATAAAGTGTGGTTCATCTTCGGCCAAAGAATATAGCGTATTATTTTCTGAAATTACTATTTTTCTGAAAATATAAAATATAAAATAAAGTAAAGCAATCATTTTTGTTAGGACTGAAAGGAATTTAGATATCTCCACAATGGCATGATATTGTCCACTTTGGGCCTAAGCCCTCATGGTTTTGCTCTTGGGCTCTCCCAAAAGGCCTCATGCCAATGGAGATATTATTATTCCTTATAAGCCTATGATCTTTTCCCATGTGTTTAGATGTGGGACTATATTTGCAACTTGCAACCCCAACAATCCCCCCCTCAAACAAAGGACCACATGCCTCTCACAAGCAGAAACCCTTTCCGTTTTTGATGTCTGATCCTCAACCTATCAGGACTTTTTGCCTCTTGGTCCACCCGACCTACTAGGACTTCACTGCCCAGCCACAACTAGGACTTCTCTGCCTGGTGTTTGGTCCTCTTGATCAAGACACGGGAGCTCACACATCCTTTATTTAAGGCTTTATCCATATGGTTCGATCTGGATCATGAAGAGCGACCTAGCTCTGATACCAATTGTTAGGACCGAAAGGAATTTAGATATCTCCACAATGACATGATATTGTCCACTTTAGGCCTAAGCCCTCATGGTTTTTCTCTTGGGCTCTCCCAAAAGGCCTCATATCAATGGAGATATCATTATTCCTTATAAGCCTATGATCTTTTCCTACGTGTTTAGATGTGGGACTATGTTTGCAACTTGCAACCCCAACAATTTTTGTTAGAAGTGTTGCAAATATAGATTAGTAAATTGTTAACCAAATACCTCATTTCTATAACGAACCAAAAGCTTTGAAATCCATTGTAACGAAGGAAAATAATACCTTGTATTCTTTGTCCAATGATGGACCACACATTGTATTTTCACTCCTCTACACGTTGCATTATTTCGTGCTAAGTGGCACGACATGAGAAGATCATTTTTAGTGGTTAGGACTAAGTTTTGACATCATAATTACCTTCTCCTAACTCAACCCTACCTAGTGGTATCAAGTATTGAGAAATCCAAATATCGTAGGTCCATCGTGGGTTTTGGCGAAAACCCACTGATGGACCTAGAAAAATCCGATTGCATCAATTTGACTTATCATGAGTTTATGGTGTTGCAAAGACTCGTATTGTGCTATCCAATATGTATTTAGGGGCATTTTAGATATTCTTCAATAGTAGGATACATCTAAGCTTGTTTAAAGGTAAATTGAATTATGTTATTATTTTCACATTAATATTTTATTTTAATTTCTATGATATTTATTTCTTATATTATTAATCTATAAATTCTATTTATTTATTTATTTATATTTTATACTTTCTTTTTTAAACAAGTTTAGACGTATCGGACTATTGAAGACTATCTAAAATGCCCTTAAATACATATTGGATAGCACAATACGAGTCTTCACAATACCATAAAGTCATAATATTTGAAATTGTTGCAATCGGACATTTCTAGGCCCATTAGTGAGTTTTTGCCAAAACCCACTGATGGACATACGATATTTGAATTTCTCAATACATGATGTCACTAAGTAGGGTTTAGTTAGGAGAAAGTAATTATGATGTCAAAACTTAGTCCTAACCACTAAAAATGATCTTCTCATGTTGTGCCACTTGGCACGGAATAATGCATCATGTGGTGGAGTGAAAATATAAAGTGTGGTTAATCATTGGCCAAAGAATACAGGGTATTATTTTCATTCATTACAATGGATTCCAAAGCTTTTGGTTCATCATAGAAATGAGGTATATGGTTGGCAGTTTACTAATCTGTATATGTAGCACTTCTAACAAAAATGATTGCTTTGCTTTATTTTATATTTTATATTTTTAGAAAAACAGTGATTTCAAAAAATAATACCCTATATTCTTTTGCCAATGATGAACCACACTTTATATTTTCAGTCCTAAAGAGGACCCCTAAATAATAATATTTCAGTCCCAATGAAGGTCTGAAATTCAAATTTTCAGGACCTCTTTAGGCCTTAAATAAAAAAATTCATGCCCAAAGAGGGCCTGAAAATTTTCATTTCAGACCCTCTTTGGGACTGAAATTTTTTGAGGCCCAAAGAGGGAAAACATTTCAGGCTCAAAGAGGGTCTGAAATAAAATATTTCAGGTCCAAAGAGGATCTGAAATAAATTTATATCAGGCCCTCTTTGGACTTGAAATGAAATGTTTTGCTTGCCTAAATGAATAGATGCATAAAACTTTTGTCAAATTATATTAACAAATAAGATCCCTAGTTTTTATACAAGAACATACAGGATAAACTTTTGATTCCTCAGATAAGAAGCTATCAAGAAGAAAGTTTAATTACCAAAACTGGCAGTTACGCTGAAGTACTTGGTACTTTGCACAATATGTTCCGAAAGAGCTAGTAATCCTGTCAAAAAATCTCAGCACTGAGCCAACACCTTTTGCCTACAAAGGATATGCAATACCTATCTTTATTGATTTTATTACTTTTGATCAAGCAAGAATAATTTGCTAAACTTACATAAGAATATTGTAGAGAGTGCCTAGGATGTCCAACATAATTCACTTGTGTCACCCGTGGATGGGATGATAGGAACTCAGCAAGCTTTTGTGCATTAGCCTATTAGAAGAATTATCAATTATGATGGATAATACAACAAGATGATGAAACATTTCATTTTAAGTCCAAAAAGGGTCTAAAATAAATTTATTTCAAGCCCTCTTTGGGCCTGAATTTTTCATTTCATGCCCGCTTTGGGACTGAAGTATTTTTATTTTAGGGGTCTTCTTTAAGAGTCAAATATAAAATAATATAAATAAAATAAAGTGCTGAATTAGTTTGATATTACTAGTTAGTATGAAAGATCTTATTTATCTTCGCTTGACCAAACATATGATTTTTTTTAATGAATTAAAAGATATAACTGCATAGGGCATAGGCACAATGAACCATCGAACAAATAGGAACACATATCTTACGCTTTTGTAGCCGACTCCCTGAGGCATCCGAATCACAATATGTTATTTTAAATTGAAAAGTTTGAAAAAGTGGTTCGGATGTCTCAGAATTCTAACTAAGAAAGAGAATTATTGGTGGGAGGGGTATAAGAGGAAGAACACTAATTTTGATGCGCCCTTTGGTAAAAACCAAACCACAGTATGCTTTTTGGTAATTACGAATTTTCACATGCGCCATTTGGTAAAAAGCCATTTTTTTATTTCTTCTTTCAATTATATTTTTTGAGCACTTAGATGATTTAGGTATCTAGCGACCTAATCAGGGTAACTCTTGGAGAGCCCTTTGATATGTGTTATACTTCACAGTGTAAAACGAAGAGAAAACTTCAATGACATTGCTCTTTGGCGTAAGTGGATCTCTATTGTGGTGAAATTGGCTGCATCATTTTAGAACCATAAAATGTGGGGACATGAGTGAAAAATATTAAAGGGCAAGATTCAAAGGTGGAAAAGGAAAACAGCGGTCATTCATCTTCCCCAATCATACAACTGAATCATCCTCCAGACATATTTGTTATTTTATCATCACGGTATATTCCTAAAAATCTTAATCTACTGCTATCATGGAGGTTTAATTCCCAGAGGTAATGGGTCTGGATGGCTAATGCGGCCTCACACGAGGAGCTGACACCCCCTTCATCGTTGTCTCTGCCACCGATGCGGCCACGGTGGCCAATTCTTC
Organism: Boesenbergia rotunda; assembly: GCA_024364735.1. Lineage (NCBI taxonomy): Eukaryota > Viridiplantae > Streptophyta > Magnoliopsida > Zingiberales > Zingiberaceae > Boesenbergia > Boesenbergia rotunda. The sequence goes on from JAGFNQ010004841.1 coordinate 44,199, forward strand.
CAGGATATCCTCGTCTGTTTTCCGTTTCGCAAACCATCCCCTCTAGTGCAACATCCCCTTCTTTGCCTCCTCATAGTGGTTCGAGGGCAACCCCTTTTCCTTGCTACGGTAGGGATATGTTGTTGTAAGGGGTCTTCTCCACGATTGTTGGTATGTTGCTGGAATCGTCACTTCCTCGATGACTGTTCAAGAGCGGCCCGCGCTCGTTCTTGCTCCATGTGTTTAGCAACATCCTGTGACGGACCATCGTCGAATGCTCATGATGCCATCCCAGAGGCAGCAGTAGCAGCAGGGTCTCGTCCAAGGATTTTCCTCAAGAGACTATCTTCGATTTCCTTGGCCAGGAGGGTCCTTGCTTACATACTACTGTCGCAACATACTCCTCTCCAAGAGTTGATGTAAGATCTTATTGCATCTACTGTAGCTTACATGTTATCAATATGATGGACAATGGATCTCTATTCAACAACGCGGAGAAGGTGTTCAACACAATGTCTGAACCAAACACTACCCATATTGACATAGGCCACTCTCAAGAAGTCGTCCGTTCTTGGTATGCTGCTGGAATCGTCACTTCCTCGATGACTGTTCAAGAGCGGCCCGCGCTCGTTCTTGCTCCATGTGTTTAGCAACATCCTGTGACGGACCATCGTCGAATGCTCATGATGCCATCCCAGATGCAGCAGTAGCAGCAGGGTCTCGTCCAAGGATTTTCCTCAAGAGACTATCTTCGATTTCCTTGGCCAGGAGGGCCCTTGCTTACATACTACTGTCGCAACATACTCCTCTCCAAGAGTAGATGTAAGATCTTATTGCATCTACTGTAGCTTACATGTTATCAATATGATGGACAATGGATCTCTATTCAACAACGCGGAGAAGGTGTTCAACACAATGTCTGAACCAAACACTACCCATATTGACATAGGCCACTCTCATGAAGTCGTCCGTTCTTGGTATGCTGCTGGAATCGTCACTTCCTCGATGACTGTTCAAGAGCGGCCCGCGCTCGTTCTTGCTCCATGTGTTTAGCAACATCCTGTGACGGACCATCGTCGAATGCTCATGATGCCATCCCAGATGCAGCAGTAGCAGCAGGGTCTCGTCCAAGGATTTTCCTCAAGAGACTATCTTCGATTTCCTTGGCCAGGAGGGCCCTTGCTTACATACTACTGTTGCAACATACTCCTCTCCAAGAGTAGATGTAAGATCTTATTGCATCTACTGTAGCTTACATGTTATCAATATGATGGACAATGGATCTCTATTCAACAACGCAGAGAAGGTGTTCAATGCAATGTCTGAACCAAACACTACCCATATTGACATAGGCCACTCTCAAGAAGTCGTCGACTTTAGGTTATGAACCCCCAAATTGAAATATCTGGTCCAGTGGAAATCGTAGTCTTTCAAGATTCTAAACATATCCAATCATTTTGAGTACGTGAATTCCTATAATAATTTCTTCTTGCATCTTGCATGCAAATAAGGCCTTGGACACCTCAAACTGCTCGTGCCTAGCTTGTCCTTGATATAGTTGCTTAAGGTGCTCAACAATATCATGTGTATCCATTTTCTCATATTGCTTCTGAAGCTCAGAGTTCATGGTGGCAAGTGTTAGGCATGATACATCTAATACATCATCTTGATGCTTCTTATAAGCATTTTTTTAGCACGGGTAGCGATAGTGGCGGGTGCTTTAGGAAAGAGTTGCTCTAGGACATATAATTTTCATTCTTGCTTGAGGATGATTCTCGATTTTTGTATCAGTCAAGGAAATTTGCTCCACTGAGCTATCGCAGAGAGAAAGTATTCGACATTTTTGATGACATGGTGATCTACAATATTAAAATGCATAAATGAGTATCATATCTAAATTATTTAATTAGACCTTTAATTAAATGATGCTCCCACTGAATTATAAAGCTTTTGGTAGAGGCTAGTCATGGACGTAGGCAAACACAATTTGCCCACATTACTAGTTCTAAACCCAAAAGCAATAACATTCATGTGGGACAAGATTCATATCAAACCTTGCCTTAAGTTAGCATTGGCTAATTGCCCAAGATTTAGTATGATTAGGTGGGCAACATTTACTAATTTCATCTTATGCAACTCCTGTCAACAAAAGGTCAAGGTCCACATTATACATCATCTTAAGCTAACTTTGGCTAATCTCCCAAGACTTAGTATAATTATTCATTAACCCAACTTTTTCCACATTATAATTCTCAATCCAATTGAGGTAACTTAATTAAGTCTAGCCCAAAGTTCAATAGTGAAATATTATAATTGTCCACTTGTACTCTCCCATGATAAAATATGCTACTTTGCTTTAGCAAACCCAACAATAAATAATCGAGGTAGTAGTGAGTATCAAACTTTGGTAGTCATATTTAGTTGACTTAATTAAGATTAACTTATCATCTAAACATACATCATATACAAGCAATAATAATGACATAGTTATGGCCCGTATACTATGATCCTCTCAAGCCAATGAAAAGATCGAATGATTAACCTCGGGGTAGCATCTTCTCAAAGTGCTTTCTTTGGTCGTCATGTGTTGTTAGCATCCTTCTTGTAACTTCATCCTCCAATGGACTTTTCTCTCCTCATTTTGTACATTACAAAATAAAAAAAATTCGAGTTATATTCGAATCTAAATTTATTTTACAACTAGAAAAGTAGAGATGAAGGTACAACACGCAGACCGTATTATAAATTACAATATACACACACACATGCACACAATCATATTTGGACTAAGGGCCATAACTATGCACCATGGTAACAAACACACACAATAGATCTAGGACATCAATTTTATTATAATTATAAAAATTGCTTATGAGCCGAAACCTCACGATGGTTCCGCTAGCCGGTTAGCAAGCAGGGTTCAAAGGGGCAGCAAGAAAATCATTAATGCTTTTTTCGACAAAAATTCATCAAAATGAACCGCTGCCAAAAATTATTGACTCCTTGAATGAGTCGCTGCCAAAAATTGTTCATCAAAATGCCTTTAGCAAGGGCCAATTGTTGACTCCTTGAATGAGTCGTTGCCAAAAATTCATCAAAATGAATAGAGACCCCTTCATGAATCATTAATGCATTTTGCGACAAAATCGTACAATTTGTTCACAACAAATTGACTCAATGCATCAACTATTGTGAACACCATAGGTTATTCAATTTATCGAGTACAATAGGACCATAGCATGCTTTCTTATTGCATTTGATGATGTTATGGACCTTTAGTTTAATCAACATAAATTTTTGTATTTTGACAAATGCTCATACATTCATACAATCCATAACAAAAGATATGTCGTACTTCTATATCACATATAAAAGTCTTCTAAACTTTGTGTGATCTTTCACAAGTGGCTCTGATACCACTGTAGGGATCTCTATGTGAAAAATAATAATATACGCAGCGGAAAAATAAGATTCCTCAAGCGATCCATGTGAAAGAAAAACTCATATGAAGTTTGATCTACCTAACTAAGGGTTATACCTTTGGTGTGTGCCCATTGATTATCCCTCTCATTCTCGGTTCGCCGAATCTCTTGCACGTTCAAGTGTCTGTGCCTCTAGTAGTATCTACACGAACACGATCTATGTCTCGGAGAAGAACCACCTTAGTTGTGCTAGCAACTTGAGATGGTTCACAAAACACCAAAAACCCAACAGGGGGGATTCAACCAAGAGGGAGAGTTACATGAGAAAGTTTATGACACTCATATAATAATCCATGAAACTTTCTCATGGCGGGTCAATTCAGTACACATTCTCTAATGTATACCCATGTGTCAACATGATATCTTATATCCATGACTTGTGAGATCAAGTCATCAATTGACCTATATGCCAGTCTCAATACATTAATATCATCCTTGAATATTAATACTTGATTAGGAATAGTTAAGAGTAGTATTCTCTACACCATCTCACTGTCGATTCAACCAATTGATATAATGTAGATCAGATAATCTACTATCCAAGGATATTATTATACTTATTCATTGGGCACAATCATGAAATAAATATATAATCAAACTTTGTATTTATTAAATAGAATATGATACAAAATATTCTCTAGACATTAATCTCATAATTGGCTTTAGGACTAACACTAATAGGATTAGTCACCTCAAAAAAGTGAATACCAAGTAAAATAAAGGGAGATAGCATTGCTTCAAGTTTTTCGCTGGAACATCAACAAGAAGTGATTAAAGCTATTCACCCCTCCTCTAGCTCTATACATATCCTAACAAATGTTATCAGAGTGAGGCCGCTCTTATTTGGACTAATTAGTGAAAAGAGTAATGTGTTAGAGGAAGAAGAAGAAGTTGAAGTGAAACCCTATTTTCAACAAGTCAAAGGACTCATCATTATGTGAGCTTAACTTCAAAATGGACTTTAGTTATGACATTTGGGCACGCCCACCATTTGGAATGGCAAGCTTCGATCTTTGGAAGTCAAGGATTGAAAATTACTTCATGATGAAGATTGAGCAATAGTTTATTCTAATAGAGAGATTTTAAGCTCCGGTGAATGATAATGGAAAGCTCCTTGAGAAGAAGAAGTGGACCGAGGAGAAAATCAAGAGATGTGAGGCTAATGACAAGATAACCAAACTTTTGATTAATCTATTATATAACAATCACTTGTGCAAGATAGGAGAATATCAAGATGACAAGGAGCTATGTAGTAAATTGGTCAAGTTCCATGAATATCCATCCTCAATGGAAAGCAACGATAAAGGCAAAGAGGGAAACTCTTTGTTCCAAGTACATTGAGGAGTCGGAGGTTAAGAGTCATTCAACATCTAGAGAAGAAATTCAAGAAGCATCCACCCCAAGAATTGAGAGGGAGCATAGACCATTGACATCGGAACAAGAAAAAGCATCATCATCCGAAGTCAATAAGGAAGAAGAATGTGTCGCCTCTACGAAAAAAATTATGAACCAGGCAGCAGACAAATTGAACCTGTGGTGACCGACCCGGCCCCACGGAAGTTTCCCACAGGTCACCAGGGTAAATCGGGAAGCGCTCGCGGTGGCCAGTCTAGAAGCCCAACGTCCTAGGGTTCGCGCCCCATTTGGAGGAAAAATTCTTGCAAAATGTGCTGTAACTGGGGATCGAACCGTGGATGTCTGGGTTAACGACTAGTGACCTTACCGCTGCACCATAGCCCCAGGGGCTAAGTGTCACCTCTACGAGCTCAACTCATGAAGGTATAACAATTTCAATTCATAAAAATAAAAATCATATAATTTGTTTTGAATGTAGAGAAAGAGGACACTACAAAAGTAAGTATCCAACATTGGCCAAGAAGAAGCCTCAAGTGGCACCCAAGATCAAGGAGAAGTCAAACAAGGTCGACCCCGTTGTGCGAAATGGTAGGGAGCACATTATATGCTTCCTTTGCAATAAAAATGGACATTATCAGAATCAATATCAAAGGGGAAGGAATTCGACCAATAACAAAGGAGGAAGCTCAAATCAAGGGAGAACTTCGAAGAACAAGACTGATACCATTAGTTAATGATACTTCTTTATGTAATGATAAAGAGCATGCTAGATTTAAATTTAATCATTTTAGTGTTATTTATCATGAAAATTGAAAGCATGAAAAAATCTGTTAGTAGGAGCCCTAGAAACAATTATATGATGATTGACTACGGATTTTTTTATATCATATTCTATCATTAATAAAGGCATGTTTGGTTATTATACTTACTTTATACTTGTGACATATAATTAAGTATAATAATGTCCTTGGGTAGTAGGTTTTTATCTATATTATATCGATTGGTTGAATCGATAGTGAGATAATGTAGAGAATACTACACTAAATTATTCCTAGTCAAGCATTAATATTCAAGGACAATATTAACGCATGGAGACTAGCATGTAGGTCAATAGATGACTTGAGCTCACAAGTCATGGATATGTGATATTAAGTTGACACATGAGTATACATTAGAGAATGTGTACTGAATTGACCCACCATGAGAAAGTTTCATAGATTGTCATATGAGTGTCATAAACTTTCTCATGTGACTATAAGTATGAATAGTCCTTAGACCTGAAGTCACTACGGTTTCCTACATAAGGAGTTATGTACTTTGGTATCGTCAAACGCCACCCGTAACAGGGTGGACTATAAGGCGATTACTGGGTATGTAATGAATTATACGGAGGGATGTGAGTGATGTAGATGGGATCTATCCCTCCCATATGACGGGAGTGATATCTGTGGGCTCCTTGATCGAGTAGGACTACTAAAACGCATGACCATGCTCAAATGAGTCAATATGAGATATTGAGCTCATTTATTTTAGTGAGTCTACTCAAGGATCAAGAAACACAAGATTGACAGAGGATGACACGGTCTATGCCTCATTGGTCAATCTAGATATCGAGGATAGAAGGACAAGGTTATACATTATCATAGTCAATCTAGCAATGATGCATTGCTAGATGCCGCTCATTGCTTATGTGTCTAAAGTGGTTTAGACACATTGCCAACGTTACGAGAACCTATTGGGTCACACACTAAGGACACAATGCTTCAGGAGTTCGGGAGACCTGGTGGGAGCTCGGGTCGGGAGTTCGAAAAACTTGGTCGGGAGCTCGGGTTAGGAGCTCGGGAGACTTGGTCGGGAGCTTGGGTTGGGAGCTTGGGAGGCTTGGTTGGGAGCCCTGGTTGAGAACTTATGAGATATTAATTCATTAAAGTGTTTAATGAATTAATAATAAAGGCAAAGGAAAAATCTCTCTTCATTGAATGAAGAGAAGTTGAAGAGTCACATGAAAAGATGTGCTCTTTATTGGTTTTAATGAAGGGAAGCTAAAGGGACAAAAGCCTCTTCATATTCATGGGATGAGTATAAAAGAGGGACTTGTCATTTGGATGGAGTGTGTGTCATCTTTCCCTTCCTCTCTTCCTTCTCTTCTCCCTCTTGGCCGAAACCCTTCATTGGGGTTCTTGGTGCTTTCGCGAACTACCTCAAGTTGCTAGCACAACTAAGGTAGTTCTTCTCGAAGTTGAGAGAACGTGTCCATGTGGATACGCATAGAGGCACGGACGCTTGAACGTGCAAGAGATCCGGCGGCACTTGGACGAGCGGGATAAACGCAAGGGCACGCTCCAAAAGTATACACTTTAGATAGAAGATGAACTTCGTATGAGTTTTCTTTCGCATGGATCGGTCAACGGATCTTGTTTCTGCTGCATTTTCGTGTTTATGACACTGGGAGATTCCTACAAAACCTAGGAAAAATTATAAGTCATTTAATTCTAGGACTACGACACCTAAGGTTAGTGAAAAGTTTAGGACATTTAATGGTTGACTGATAAAATCTAAGGTTAAAAAGGTGAAGATCCAAGACAATATGAAAAATCTATGTTTGAGGATTTAAGGAAAGAGAATCAAGTCTTGAGGCATAGACTTGACAAATTGGAGAGGGTCCTAGAAAAAATGACAAATAATGTAAAAGAGCCTAAGAAACAAAACCTAGGGTAAAATAGACTGTAACACACAGAAATTTTCCAGAATTTTCCAAAATAAAAAGAAATTAAAAATTTCTTTAAAAGATGTTGGAGTCAAGGCTCAAACCCAAGACCCTTAGTTTAGGGTTAGTTTAAGTTTCCATTAGGAGGTGGTAAAACATCACATTGAGATATGGAAACGATTTAAGATAAGTGCAAATAAGCACCTAAGCACCTATTCATGGAAGTTGCTTCAACTTCCACTTAGTATATAAAGGAATAGAAGGAAGAGGAAACCAAGGGTTTCCTCACTTTTCTTCTTCCTCATCGAAAAAGGAGAACTAGGGTTCTTCATTGTTCTTGTGCTCGAGATCTGGCGACCTTGCGGAGGACATGGACGAAGGGGTTCCACACTAGAGCATTCAGTATAGTGAGTTTATAAGCATAAAGAAGTAAGTAGATCACTCACCTGCAGTAAGAGTTGTTCTTCGTATGGTTTTCGTAGAACTTAAATCCTAAGTCTTTTGTGTGGGGACCGGTGCCGTCGATAGAGGGAGGGGGTGAATATCGACCGTAAAAACTTTATAGAAACTTCGTAAACTTTTCAGTTCATTCGTTCTGGACACAGAGTTAGTAGCACAGCCGAAAACAAAAAGAACGAACAAACAACAAAGTGCACGCGGGATTTTTTACTTGGTTCCCAACCCCCCAGGGGCAGTACGTCCAAGGCCTAAGCACTCGAAATGCCCGCCCACTAATGGCCTTATTTTCGGACTTTCCGAAGGCAGAGAAACCCGTCTTACAGTGAACAAATTACAATCAAAGGGATATAGAAAAATACTGCAGAATCGTAAATTCAAACCAAACAAGAAGAGTTGAAGACTCGACCGATTTGGAACTCCGAAGTGTCGTGCACTTCCTCCCGGAGCTTCCTTGGTCGTAGAGCTTCGTCATTAGCGCTTTGTCGTCACTTGGAAGGTTCAGAATAATTTTTGAATGTTGTACTGAGCTGAGAGGTCGAAGCCCCTTTTATAGGCTTGGTATTGGGTGTCTGTGATCAATGAGGCACCTCATAGAGCCTGGTCAAAGCTAATGTCCGCGCCGAACTCGCAGCAGCAGATAACCCTTTGATCCAGGGCACCAGTGTTGAAGGAGGCGCCTGATTCATTCAGGCGCCTGGCCCATTGAGGCGCCTAGCTTACTAGGGCACCCTAGCTGAAGGAGGCGCCTAGCAGCCTGGTTCCAGCCTTGTTATGTGTTTGTGTGTCTGCTTTGTCTTCAATTATAGGTTCCTGCAGGATACATAAATACAAGAAAACACATATATATCCTTAGCCTTAAAGATTTGGTTTTGACTTCGGATTTCCCATGAAACCCTAGGTCGAACCGACGCCTAAGTTCACATCCCCGGGACCGCGCCTTTCACCTACTCCTCTCAGGAGACGGTTGTCACCCGACCCATCCGGTTGGACTTTTGCTTAGCCTTCGAGACTCTCGGATCTCGAGATTTCCAAACCTCGACCCGTCTCTACTTCTGTCCCTAGTCATCGCTCAGCTAAGTTGCTCAATCCCTCGGACCACAACTTTGTGCCCAAATCCTAGGTCTAGGGCTTTTGCCCAGCTTCACTCACCAGGTCTTAGTTCCCATCTTCACTCACAAGGTCTTAGTGCCCAACTTCACTCATCAGGACTTTTGCCCAGCTTCAATCACCAGGTCTTAGTGCCCAGCTTCACTCACCAGGTCTTAGTGCCCAGCTTCACTCACCAGGTCTTAGTGCCCCACTCACCAGGTCTTAGTGCCCAGCTTCACTCACCAGGTCTTAGTGCCCAGCTTCACTCACCAGGACTTAGTGCCTAGGTTAACTAGGACTTTTGTTCATTTTGGTCCAGTTTTCTTGACTACCCTTCCCTTATTCAATGTATCACTGACTTAAGCATATTGTCAAACATTAAAACACATAGAGGAGGACATCACTGATGCATCTTGCACCAACATTTTGTGTGTGTGATCATGAGTTTAGCAAGACCAAGGTCTTGATTTACCCCAAAACAAGTTTTGGAATTAGGGCATGCAAGGTGCTCAATAAAAGTTTAGAGTAAGACCGAGGTGTTACTAAGCCCTAGAACGAGTTTTGGGATTATGAAATGACATAAGTACAAGACCAAGGTCTTGTTGTGTCCTAAAACGAGTTTTGGGAAATTTTCTTTCTATGTGCAATGTTGGGTATGGCTTGGCGGGTTTCTCTAGTGAATACTCGGTCATCCTTGAGAGACCTCTCCATGTCTATGGATTAAAAATTAATCTGAATGGAGACCTGTCTCCCAACGACCATCTCGTCGTCGTATCGTTCAGTACAAATTACAACTCGGCCAATCACAAAGATAGAGCCTTGTAATTCTCCTTACCAAACGATCATGGAAAAGGCGATGAGTGGATCGTCGGTTCATGTGTTTAAGGTCGGGGTCCAATTAATTAATTATTAGCTATGATTTGCAATCAAAATAATTAATTAAAAAACATAAAATGATGAAGCAAAGTAATAAGACACAAAAGAACATAAGGAGCTTAGGGAGAGATTTATACCTTCCCTTTACCTCACGACCTTCTACCTTATGCCCCTCCCCTTCCCGGACGTCGTGTGGCCGACGAGCTACCAGAAACCGAGATCACTAAGGCACTCTAATCAATCACTTCTTCTCCTCACCTAGCCGAAACCCTAACTCCAACCCTAGGAGTTGCGCCGACCAACTTCCACTCCCTTACCTTTACGCCGCTGACCACCTTGTGCCTCCCAAACATGTCAGCCACAAAGGAGTCCTCGAGTGGAAGATGAAGATGGAGAAGCAGAGGAGAAACAGGGTTCTCCTTCACCCAACCAGCTGGCCAAACCCTTCACCTTGCGCCGCAAGCTTTGCACCACCCTCCCTCCTTGCGCCGGCCACTGCCTCCTTCTCTTCCCTCACCGAACACCAAAAAAGGGAGGAAAGAAGCCTCCCTTTGTCTAGTGATGACCAACCACCAAAAGCTTGAGGAAAGGAGAAGAAAAACAAAGAGGAAGAAGGAGTTCTTCCCTTTGCCGCCATGACCTAGGAGAGAGGATGGAGAGAGAGAGAGAGAAGCCTAGGTTGGATGGTTAATTAGATTAATTACCTTGGTTTCATGATCTCATGGGGTTTATATAGGGCTAAGGTAGGGACCAAGACGAGGAGTTGGATCTTGGCCCACTAATGGATCTAAACCCGATTCATTAATTAAGATCCATTCTACTAAAGGATCTTAATTGAACTTCCTCACTAACCCCATATTTTCATATGAGCTCCACTTATTATGAGTCATCCATCCCCCCGTGTTTAAGATATCGAATGCCCGTTAATCAATTTAAATTACTGACAATTTAAATTAATCAACTTCTGGATCCTTGATTAATACCACTCAACCTTATCATCATGTTAGATCAAATCCACCTGCAAGGTTTAACATGATGAATCTTTTGAGCTTATCAAGGGGGCATCATCATCCCGACTCACCAGGACACGACTTCCATCAATAATCAATGGCACACCATATAATTAATATTATTTTCCAACTTACCAGGACTATCGATCTAACAGAATAGATCTTGTCCATTGGTAAATCAAAGAAATAATAATTAATTATATATGCCCGTTATTATATCGTAATTTAGGGATCGCCGTGAGTTTCTGCTCATGAGAGATTTTGTTTTTGCACTCATAATAAAATCAATGTCCTAAATCTATTGTGTATGATTGATGGCATGGTGCATCGTTATGGCCTTAACCTCAATGTGATTGAATGTATATGTGTGTGTGCATGTTGTAATGTAATTCATAATATGGCCTGCGAGTCGTGCCCTGTCTCTATTTTTCCTAGTTGTAAAATAAATTTAGACTCGAATGTAACTTGAGTTTTCTTAAATTGTAATGTACAAAATCAAAGTGGAGTGTCCATTGAAGAATGATGTTACAAGAAGGATGCCGACGACACATGAGGACCGAATGATGTACTTGGAGAAGATGTTATCCCTAGGTTGACCATCGATTTTCTCATTGGCTTGAGAAGATCGTAGTATACGGGTCATAACCATGTCACGTTTCACCACTTATATGTTAATATGTGCAATGTGTGTATGTGATGCATGATTAGATAAATGTTTATCTTAATTAAGTCAACTCGATATGCCTACCAAAGTTTGGTACTCATAAACTACCTCGATCATTTGTTGTTGGGTTTGCCAAAGCAAAGTGACACATTTTATCTTGGTAGTGTGTGAGAGGACAATTGTGATGTCCCGCTATCGTTCTTTGGGTGAGACTTAACTAAGTCACCTCAATTGGATTGAGAAACTTAGAGGTATATCCCAAAAGTTGGGAAAATTGGGTAAGAGAACAATTATACTAACTCTTGGGTGATTAGCCAAAGATAACTCAAGATGATGTGTAATGTAAATTTTGACTCTTTGTTTCAAGAGACTTATAAGATGTAATTGGTAAGATATTGCCTACCTAAGTATACCAAGTCTTGGGCGATTAGCCAAAGCTAACTCAAGATAAGGTATAATACGGATCTTGTCCCACATGAATGTAGTCGCTATTTGGTTTGGAGCTAGTAGTGTGGGCAAATTGAGTTTGCCTACGTGCATGACTAGCCCCTACCAAAGCTCTACGATTCAGTGGGAGTATTATTTAATTAAAGGCCTAATTAAATGATCTAGATATGATACTTATTTCTGCATGATTTACTGTTGTAGATCACCATGTCATCTAACACGTCAAATACTCTCTCTCTACGATCCGTCCTTCAGAAGGACAAGCTCAAAGGAGCTAATTTCCTGGACTGGTACAGAAACTTGAGGATCATCCTCAAATAGGAATGAAAACTGTACGTCCTAGAGCAATCTCTTCCAGAAGCCCCCGCCACTACCGCTACTCGTGCAGAAAAAGATGCTTACAAGAAGCATCAGGATGATGCACTCGATGTATAATGCCTCATGCTTGCCACCATAAACTCTGAGCTTCAGAAGCAACATGAGAACATGGATGCACATGATATGGTTGAGCGCCTAAAACAACTATATCAAGGGCAAGCTAGGCATGAGCGATTTGAGGTGTCTAACGCCCTATTTGCATGCAAGATGCAAGAAGGAACTCCCGTAGGAACTCACGTATACAAGATGATTGGGTATATCAAGAACCTTGAAAGATTAGGATTTCCACTGGGTCAAGAATTAGCCACGGACCTTATCCGGCAATCGTTGCCGGAAGGGTACAGTCAATTTGTCATGAACTATAACATGAATGAAATTGACAAGCCATTGCCTGAGATGCTCAGTATGTTGAGAACTACTGAACTCAATCTCAAGAAATCCAAGATCAGTAATGTACTGATGCTAAAGAAGGGCAAAGGCAAATGGAAGCCTAAAGGCAAGGGTAAGACCCAAGCCAAAGGCAAGGCCAACTCTACTACACCCAAGGCTAAAGGCGGGCTGCCTCAGGAAGGGACCTGCTTCCACTGTGGTGAGACCGAACATTGGAAGAGGAACTACAAACTCTACCTGGAGGAAGTAAAGAAGAAAAGAAGTGAGACTTCTGCCTTAGGTATTTTTGTTATAGAAGTCAATTTATCTATCTCTTCTACTTGGGTACTAGATACCAGATGCACATCTCACATTTGTACCAATGTGCAAGGCCTTTGAAGAACTAGATCATTGACAAAGGGCGAAGTGGATCTACGAGTAGGCAATGGAGCAAACGTTGCTGCTATAGCTGTACGAATATTCCTTGTCTTTGCCCATTGGGCTTATCTTAGAACTAGAGGAGTGCTTTTATGTACCTGTATTCACTAAGAACATAATTTCAGTATCTTGTTTGGACAAAAAAGGCTTTTCATTTATCATAAAAGACAAATGTTGTTCTATAATGTTAAATGACATGTTCTATTATAGTGCACCACTTATGAGTTGACTCTATGTTCTAGACCTAGAGAATCCAATCTATAACATAAATATAAAACGGTTCAAACCAAATGATGTGAACCAAATATATCTCTGACATTGTCGCATAGGACATATAAATGAGAGCTGCATATCACAGCTCCATAAGGATGGATTACTGGACTCATTTGATTTTGAATCATATGAGACATGTGAATCTTGTCTTCTAGGCAAAATGACCAAGACTCCAATTAGTAGACACAGCGAAAGAGCGACAGACTTGTTAAGACTCATGCATACTGATGTATGTGGCCCCTTCAAAATCGCAGATAGAGGAGGCTATCAGTACTTCATCACTTTCACTGATGATGTTAGTAGATACGACTATGTGTATCTCATGAAACACAAGTCAGAATCCTTTGAAAAGTTAAAAGAATTCTAGAGTGAAGTACAAAACCAACTTGGCAAAAGTATTAAGATGCTTCGATCAGATCGAGGTGGTGAATACCTTAGCCAAGAGTTTCGTGACCACCTAGCAGAGTGTGGGAACATATCCCAACTCACTCCACCTGGAACACCACAGTGGAATGGTGTATCCGAGCGGAGAAATCACACTCTATTAGATATGGTACGATCGATGATGAGTCAGACAGATCTTCCTACTTCCTTCTGGGGATTCGCTATAGAGACGACTCTTTTCACACTTAACCGAGCTCCATCAAAGGCCGTCATAAAGACACCATATTCGATATGGACTGGGAAGAGGCCCACGATGTCTTTTATGAGGATTTGGGGTAGTGAGGCTTACGTTCGATGTCAAGTCTTAGATAAACTATGACCCAAATCTGATAAGTGCTATTTTGTAGGATATCCCAAGGAAACGAAGGGATATTACTTTTACAATCCTACATTAGGCAAAGTGTTTGTCGCTAGAAATGACGTTTTTCTAGAAAAGGAGTTTATTTCTAGAAGAACAAGTGGGAGTAGAATCCATCTTGAAGAAGTTCAAGATGCAGATAGCACTGAGGCCTTGATGGACATTGAATAGGCACCATAAGGTGTTGTGGATGATGAGATTGTTGCACAAGAAGTTGTGGAACAACAAGCAGTTTAAGTAGACCATCCTCTTCGCAGATCTGATAGGATACGTCGTCAGCCTGAGAGATACTCATTTCTCTTGTCTGACCATGATGACATTTTGCTTATTGAGTTGAATGAGCCTACATCCTATCAAGAAGCTGTGATGAGCCCAGATTCTGAGAAATGGCTAGAGGCCATGAGGTCCGAAATGGAATCCATGTACACTAACCAAGTATGGACTTTGGTTAATCCACCTGATGGAATTACACCCATTGGGTGTAAGTGGGTCTTTAAAAGAAAGATTGACATGGATGGTTTGATGCATACCTATAAAGGGCGATTGGTAACTAAAGGTTTCAAGCAAATTCATGGTATCGACTATGATGAAACCTTTTCACCAGTTGCGATGCTTAAGTCTATTCGGATCATGCTTGCTATTGCAGCTTACCATGATTATGAGATCTGGTAGATGGATGTCAAAACGGCATTCCTAAATGGGAATCTACTCGAGGATGTGTACATGACACAACCTGAGGGTTTTGTAGATCCAGAGCATGCTGGAAAGGTATGTAAGTTACAAAGGTCCATTTATGGGCTAAAACAAGCTTCTCGAAGCTGGAATCTTTGATTCGATGATGCAATCAAAGCGTTTGGTTTCATCAAGAATGAAGATGAACCCTGTGTCTACAAGAGGGTTAATGGGAGCACAATTATCTTCCTAATCTTGTATGTAGATGACATACTCCTCATTGGGAATGATATCCCTTCACTATAGTCTGTGAAGACATGGCTAGGGAATTGTTTCTCAATGAAAGACTTAGGTGAAGCAACCTATATCCTAGGCATCAAGATCTATAGAGATAGATCTAAGAGATTGCTTGGCTTAAGTCAGAGTACATATATTGACAAGGTGCTTAATCATTTTGCCATGCAGAATTCCAAGAAGGGATTTCTACCAATGTCACATGGTGTGAGTCTTTCGAAAACTCAATGCCCCTCTTCTAAGGAGGAGAGAGACTGTATGGATCAGATCCCTTATGCATCCGCTATAGGGTCTATCATGTACGCCATGCTTTGTATTCGTCCAGATGTCTCGTATGCTTTGAGCATGATGAGTAGGTACTAGTCAGATCCAGGTGAAAGTCACTGGACAGTTGTCAAGAATATTCTTAAGTACTTACGAAGGACGAAAGAATATTTCTTGATATTTGGAGGCAATAAGGAGCTAGCTGTAAAGGGTTACAGTGACGCAAGCTTCCAAATAGACAGAGATGATTTCATATCGCAGTCAGGGTATGTATTTTGCCTGAATGGTGGCGCTATGAGCTGGAAGAGTTCGTAGCAGGACACAGTCGCAGATTCTACAATAGAGGTCGAGTATATTGCTGCGTCTGATGCAACAAAAGAGGTTGTTTGGATCCGAAAGTTCATTACAGAGCTTGGTGTGGTTCCTAGCATAGTAGACTCGATAGACCTCTATTGTGACAACAATGGGGCTATTGCACAGGCTAAGGAACCCCGCTCTCATCAGCGGACCAAACACATACTACGGCGCTTCCATCTCATTCGAGAGATCATCGATAGAGGAGATGTGAGGATATGCAGAGTACCCACTGATGCTAACATCATGGATCCTATGACCAAGGCTTTGGCACAAAAGAAGCATGATAGTCACACTAGGTCACTGGGTATTAGATATTATAGTGATTGACACTAGTGCTAGTGAGAGATTGTTAGTAGGAGTCCTAGCGCCAATTATGTGATGATTGTCTAGGGACTTTTTTGTATCATATTCTATCATTAATAAATGCATGTTTGGTTATTATACTTACATTATACTTGTGCCAAATAATTAAGTATAATAATGTTCTTAGGTAGTAGGTTCTTATCTACATTATATCGATTGGTTGAATCGATAGTGAGATAATGTAGAGAACATTACACTAAATTATTCCTAGTCAAGCATTAATATTCAAGGACAATATTAATGCATGGAGACTATCATGTAGGTCAATAGATGACTTGAGCTCACAGGTTATGGATATGTGATATCAAGTTGACACATGAGTATACATTAGAGAATGTGTACTGAATTGACCCGCCATGAGAAATTTTCATAGATTGTCATATGAGTGTCATAAACATTCTCATGTGACTATTAGTATGAATAGTCCTTAGACCTGAAGTCACTACGGTTTCCTACATAAGGAGTTATGTACTTTGGTATCGTCAAACGCCACCCGTAACAGGGTGGACTATAAGGCGATTACTGGGTATGTAATGAATTATACGGAGGGATGTGAGTGATGTAGATGGGATCTATCCCTCCCATATGACAGGAGTGATATCTGTGGGCCCCTTGATTGAGTAAGACTACTAAAACGCATGACCATGCTCAAATGAGTCAATATGAGATATTGAGCTCATTGGTTTAAGTGAGTCTACTCGGGGATCAAGAAACACAAAGATTGATCGAGGATGACACGGTCTATGCCTCATTGGTCAATCTAGATATCAAAGATGGAAGGACAAGGTTATACATGATCATAGTCACGGAGGTTAAGTCGGATCTCAACTTTTCTTGTTACTTGGGTATCAATGATGCATTGTTAGATGCCGCTCATTGCATGTGTCTAAAGCAGTTTAGGGGCATTGCCAACGTTACGAGAACCTATTGGGTCACACACTAAGAACACGATGCTTCAGGAGTTCGGGAGACTTGGTCGGGAGCTCGGGTCGGGAGTTTGGGAGACCTGGTCGGGAGCTCGAGTCAGGAGCTCGGGAGACTTGGTCGGGAGCTCGGGTTGGGAGCTCGGGAGACTTGGTCAGAAGCCCTGGTCGGGAGCTTGGGAGCCCTGGTCGAGAGCTTATGAGGAATTAATTCATTAAAGTGTTTAATGAATTAATAATAAAGGAAAAGTCTCTCTTCATTGAATGAAGAGAAGTTAAAGAGTCACATGAGAAGATGTGCTCTTTATTGGCTTTAATGAAGGGAAGCTAAAAGGACAAAAACCTCTTCATATTTATGGGATGAGTGTAAAAGAGGAACTTGTCATTTGGATGGAGTGTGTATCAGCTTTCCCTTCCTCTCTTCCTTCTCTTCTCCCTCTTGGCCGAAACCCTTCTTTAGGGTTCTTGGTGCTTCCGCGAACTACCTCATGTTGCTAGCATAACTAAGCTAGTTCTTCCAGAAGTTGAGAGATTGTGCCCGTGTGGATACTCAGAGAGGCACGGACGCTTGAACGTGCAAGAGATCCGGCGACACTTGGACGAGCGGGATAAATGCAAGGGCACGCTCTAAAGGTATACACTTTAGATAGAAGATGAACTTCGTACGAGTTTTCTTTCATATGGATCGCTCAAGGGATCCTGTTTCCGTTGCATTTTCATGTTTATGACGCCAGGAGATCCCTACAAAACCTAGGAAAAATTATAAGTCATTTCATGCTAGGACTACAACACCTAAGGTTAGTGAAAAGTTTAGGACATTTAATGGTTGACTGATAAAATCTAAGGTTAAAAAGGCGAAGATCCAAGACAATATGAAAAATCTATGTTTGAGGATTTAAGGAAAGAGAATCAAGTCTTGAGGCCTAGACTTGACAAATTGGAGAGGGTCCTAGAAAAAATGACAAATAATGTAAAAGTGCCTAAGAAACAAAACCTAGGGTAAAATAGAATATAACGCCCGAAATTTTTCTAGAATTTTTCAAAATAAAAAGAAATTAAAATTTTCATTAAAAGAGGTCGGAGCCGAGGCTCAAACCCATGACCCTTAGTTTAGGGTTAGTTTAAGTTTCCATTAGGAGGTGGTAAAGCATCACATTGAGATATGGAAACGATTTAAGATAAGTGCAAGTAAGCACCTAAGCACCTATTCATGGAAGTTGTTTCAACTTCCACTTAGTATATAAAGGAATAGAAGGATGAGAAAACCAAGGGTTTCCTCAGTTTTCTTCTTCCTCACCGAAAAAGGAGAACTAGGGTTCTTCCTTGTTCTTATACCCGAGATCCGGCGACCCTGCGGAGGACATGGACGAAGGGGTTCCACACTAGAGCATTCAGTATAGTGAGTTTATAAGTGTAAAGAAGTAAGTAGATCACTCACCTGCAGAAAGAGTTGTTCTTCGTATGGTTTTCGTAGAACTTAAATACTAAGTATTTTGTGTGTGATCATGAGTTTAGCAAGACCAAGGTCTTGATTTACCCCAAAACAAGTTTTGGGATTAGGGCAAGCAAGTGCTCAATAAAAGTTTAGAGTAAGACCGAGGTCTTACTAAGCCCTAGAACGAGTTCTGGGGCCATGAAATGACATAAGTACAAGACCAAGGTCTTCTTGTGTCCTAAAACGAGTTTTGGGAACTTTTCTTTCTATGTGTAATGTTGGGTATGGCTTGGCGGGTTTTCCTAGCAAATACTCGGTCGTCCTTGAGATACCTCTCCATGTATACGGATTAAAACTTAATCCGAATGGAGACCCATCTCCCAACGGCCATCTCGTCATCGTATCGTTCGGTACAAATTACAACTCAGCCAATCACAAAGATTGAGCCTTGTAATTCTCCTCAGCGAACGATCACGGAAAAGGTGACGTGTGGATCGTCGGTTCTTGTGTTTATGGTCGGGGTCCAATTAATTTATTATTAGCTATGATTTGCAATCAAAATAATTAATTAAAACACATAAAATGACGAAGCAAAGTAATAAGACACAAAAGAACATAAGGAGCATCGGGAGAGATTTATACCTTCCTTTTACCTCGCGGCCTTCTACCTTATGTCCCTCCCCCTTCCCGGACATCGTGTGGCTGATGAGCTATCGGAAACCGAGATCACTAAGGCACTCTAATCACTCCCTTCTTCACCTCACCTAGCTGAAACCCTAACTCCAACCCTAGGAGTTGCGCTGGCCAACTTCCACTCCCTTACCTTTGCGCCACCGACCACCTTGCGCCTCCCAAGCATGCCAGCCACAAAGGAGTCCTCGAGTGGAAGATGAAGATGGAGAAGAAGAGGAGAAACAGGGTTCTCCTTCACGCAACCAGCTGGCCAAACCCTTCACCTTGCACCGCCCTCCCTCCTTGCGTCGGCCACCGCCTCCTTCTCTTCCCTCACCGAGCACCACAAAAGGGAGGAAAGAAACCTCCTTTTGTCTAGTGATGACCAACCACCGAATGCTTGAGGAAAGGAGAAGAAAAACAAAGAGGAAGAAGGAGTTCTTCCCTTTGCCGCCGTGACCTAGGGGAGAGGATGGAGAGAGAGAGAGGCCTAGGTTGGATGGTTAATTGGATTAATTACGTTGGTTTCATGATCTCATGGAGTTTATATAGGGCTAAGGTAGGGACCAAGAGGAGGAGTTGAATCTTGGCCCACTAATGAATCTAAATCCGATCCATTAATTAAAATTCATTCCACTAAAGGATCTTAATTGAACTTCCTCACCAACCCCCATATTTTCATATGGGCTCCACTTATTATTAGTCATCCATCCCCCCATATATCAGATATTGAATGCCCATTAATCTAAATTACTGACAATTTAAATTAATCAATTCTGGATCCTTGATTAGTACCACTCAACCTTATCATCATGTTGGATCAAATCCATCTGCAGTGTTTAACATGATGAATCCTTTGAGCTCATCAAGGGGGCATCATCATCCCGACACACCAGGACACGAATTCCGTCAATAATCAACGACACACCATATAATTAATATTATTTCTCAACTTACCAGGCCTATCGATCTAACAGAATAGATCTCGCCCATTGGTAAATCAAAGAAATAATAATTAATTATATGTGTCCGTTATTATATTGGGATTTAGGGATCGTACTCCATAATAAAATCTATGGTCCTTTGCAATTATCAAGCCAGTACAAATTGGACGACCTCTGGTTTTCTTCCTGCTCAATGTACTCAAAGCACACTAGTGTAATTCTATGGTCAAGACCAACCTCACCTAATTATACTACAACCAACCCGATGGTTTGTCCAATTCCATCTCTGCTGTGAGCCTCTACTTATACTAGGCAAGGGACTGATAACATGATCTTCTGTGTAACACCATACACCATGTTATCTTCAATGTGAAGTAAAGGACTTTTATGCATGTACTAATATAAACAAGCACCTAGTGTTGTTGTGATTCACTTTTCAAAATAAAGATGATCTTATATAAAAGAGCAAATCTTTTAGTATACACATCTATCATGCAAGATATGTGCAAGTTAAGCATTTTAAGTACAAGCATGAGTACAAGTTTAAGTATATTACTTTTATTAAGAGGTATGTACCAGGCCGAGGCCCACAGAGATCTAGGCGAGCCTAGTAGAGACGCTTTAATAGGGTTCGGTGGGTAGCTACCCCAAAACCTATTAGGGATGCGCGCATTGATACTATGCCGGGCCCAAAGGAGGATGTTTATCTATTTTGACGTATAAAGAGTA
The DNA here is from genome assembly GCA_024364735.1 of Boesenbergia rotunda. Lineage (NCBI taxonomy): Eukaryota > Viridiplantae > Streptophyta > Magnoliopsida > Zingiberales > Zingiberaceae > Boesenbergia > Boesenbergia rotunda. The sequence continues at coordinate 65,181 of JAGFNQ010004841.1, forward strand.
TAAGAATATAAATGTTTCAAGTTTTCAGAAGAAAGCATTTGTTTCAAGCATGTTAACCAGTTTTCTTTCAAGCAAGGTTTCCTAATGCAAGCATTTGTTACAAGTGTATTCATGAACATATTCAGCATATTCATGTTAAGTAGGGCATTTTCAGTTACATATGTTTTAAAGCAAGCACTCTTTTAATCATGAGCATGGTTAATATCGATTGCATGTTTTGTGAGAGTAGGTATCTACTTACTAAGAAATTTGCATATAGTTTGCATCCTTTTACTGCAAATAAAGGTAAATAAAGGATGTAAGGCAAGGAGGCTAAAAGAAGGATGAATTGTGTCAGTGAGGCGGAACGGTGGAGTGAGATCCTTTGGGATGAGATTTGCTAGCGCTCTAAGATATTTACTTATGTTTCATGATAATAGTTTCATATCCGCAAAGATTATAAGTTTGAGTTGTTATTCCGCAAAAGATTTTAAGTTTGAGATGCATGCTAAATGAGGTATAATTTAGTCCACGTATTATGATTATTATGATTATGAGTTCTATAATCTTAGTGTAGTTGAAGTAGAAATGTATACATTGAGTTGTCCAAAGATTCTGAAGTCTGGACATGAATTTTCAGAAGTATCAGCCGACTGCTCAAGGAGTCAGTCGACTACCCTCAATGAATTTGAGGGAACAAAAACATTGGTTGAGTGAAAACCAGGTGGAGTCGACTGCACCAGTTGACTGGTAGTCCCACCGGTCGACTGGTCTAGGGCCAATTTTCGAACAGAAAGATTGGGGGAGTGATTTGGCCTAGGAGTCGACTGGCACCAGTCGACTACTCAGGGAGTTAGTCGACTGGTCCTAGTTAAGCAGAAAGAGATGTGACGTCCCCCTAGAGTGAGGAGAGAGGGTCATTACAGGTTTGATATCAGAGCAAGTTTCCGCCCTTCCGCCACACTTGTTAGGATGTATACTAAAAGTCTTGCCTTTTTGTATGGACATCTACGTTTTGAAAGAGAATCACAAGATCACTGATTGCATGTTTATATTAGTATGTGTAAAATGTCTAATACTTTACACTGTAGATAACATGGTGTGTAGTGTCACACGGAAGATCATGTTATTAGTTCCTTGTAGATTATAAGTAGAGGCTCACAACCGAGATGGACTTGGACAAACCATCGGGATGGTTGTAGTGTAATTTGGTGTTGGTTTTGTTGGTGCATGATGCATCAATGATGTCCTCCCCTAAGTGTTTCAATGTTTGACAATATACTTAAGTCAGTGATATATTGAACAAGGGAAGGGTGAGTCAAAAAAAGGGTACCAAAGTGAACCAAAGTCCTAGTTAACCTATGCACTAAGTCCTGGTTCGTGGAATTGGGCACTAAGTCCTGGCCGAGGGCTAGGCACCTAAGACCTGACCGAGGGTTGGGGACTAAGTCCTGGTTTGAGGAATTGGGCACTAAGTCCTGACCGAGGGTTGGGCACCGAAGACCTGGTTCGAGGAATTAGGCACTAAGCCCTGGCTGAGGGTTGGGCACCGAAGTCCTGGACCTAGGGTTTGGGCACGAAGTCTTGGTCTGAGGGATTGAGCAACTTAGCTGAGCGATGACTAAGGTGTTAGTGATATGAGAAAAGTGTCCTAAGGCAATCGCCTTATGATTGTAATCATTTATTTTAATAAATGAATATTCACTATTTGAGTATACATGTTTATGTATTTGATTGAGATCTTAAACTCATTTACTAAATACCCGCAAACAATTCACAACATTAGAGAATTTGTGATGAATTCACAACTAGGGATTATCTCTACATGTGCAATTGTGAAGTATCGAAATTGCCCCTAGTCGATGAATTGATAAATACGGACACTATCAATTCTGTTGAGACTAGCATGAGTTATTCTCTAATCAGCTAATTCTCACTAGCTGGTGACATTGGGATGTCCGGAGATAAACATGAATGCTAGTTAAGGGAACTAGTTCATTGGAGTGACTGGCTGTAAAACTTCATATGGTAGTCTACATATAGATATGTCAATGAAGTTCTTACTGCAGCTTAAGTGCGATGTTCCTTTGACTTGCGGTGTTCAAGTCATCTTGGTCATGGAGACTTATACTTTGAAATCTTAAGCAAGCATCTCCAAGGAGGTGTGGACCCAGGATGATTGGGTATAAGCCGAAGTGCCCGAAGATGTTTGAACAACCTACAAAGGATTCACCACTCCTTGCGAGAAGATGTATACACAAGGCCTATCGTCGGATTGTTACTCGAAGCCTCTGGCCAGAGCATGACATGTTCAGAGTATGAATCTCTTAAATACATGAGAGTAATTAGAATCCGTAGGACGAGAAACGTTACTTGGTCTAGGTGTGACGTAGTCAGCCTAGTGGGGACTGACACACATAGACCATGTCCTGAACCAAGTGTGTATAAGATGGTGAAGGGAATGGGGCACGATTCATTATAGCTGCTGAAGGGTTTCAGAATAGTTTCTGAGGTCAACCGTTGATCTTTCGATTAATTGGGGATCATGATGTACTACTAGGTGCCACTCATGATCGTTCTATAATTGGTTAATTATAGACGGCCAACATAAATCGAATGCCTATTTAGTCACACGCACTACGAGTAATCCGAGGGATTTAAAACGAGTTGAAATTTGGATTTTCCAATTAAGAGAGATTAGGTTTGGTTAAGCCAAACAATAAGTCGAATTTGAATTTTTCAGAGACGCATCGGAAGCATAAAATGGCTAAGTCTTTTGAAGACTTAATAGATGAATTAAATATGTTTAATTCATTGGGGCATGGCTTGGATGGGCCGGCCAAAGAGGTCTCCATCCTCTTTGCTTGGTCGGCCACATCAATGGGAGAGAACCAAGTTTTTGGCTCAATTTATAAAATAAACCAAGTGTGGTTTGTTTTATAAAATTATGGATGATATAAATTTTTATATAATAAACCAAGATTTGGTTTATTTTTCATGGAAATTAAAATGAACCATGGATTGGTTTATTTTATTTTATAAAATCAATCATGGATTGATTTACCATGATAAGAAAATTTATTCCATAAGAAAAAAAGAGACTTGGTTGATTTTTATCATGAATTAAAAAATGATAAAACTTGGCATGATGGAATAAGTCATAGAAAATTTATTCCATAAGAAAAAAGAGACTTGGCGGTTGAGAGGCTACTATATAAAGGACCCAAGACAAGGCTTGAAAATCAATCGAAGTATTCTTGCCTGGGCTCTCTCTCTCTCCTCCCTTCTTCCTCTTGGCCGACCACAAGGTTCTTCTCCCTTCTTCTTGACGTGAGCACAAGGAGAAGCACCGAGGCGACGAAGTTCTTCCGTTGAGACGATCTTCCTCTCCGGCCATCATTATCTTGGGATTGGGCACAAGTCATCTTCCTCCTTCTCGCCGAAATTGTGATTCCGGCCAACCTTGGTAGTGTGTTTTTACGATGTGATTACTTCTCTCTTGGTTTTTCTTGTCACGTTCTCGGAGAATCTAGTAGTTCTCGAGAACACGAAACTCCTGGCTTTGCGAAGTCATCCCGAAGATACTCGGCGTGGACGCGAATAGAGGCGGAGCTTCCGAGGGACGCTTACGGTTGGATCTCGTCCCTTCCTTCGAGTTACGCGAGGTAATAAGTAAATTTGTTTACATTTCTGCAAAATTTTAAATATATGATCATGTCTACACAAGATAAAGTTGCATGCTTAGATGTGTGGTTAAATAATATGAGAAATTATTTATGCTAAACCTTTCACTGCACGTAATTAATTTTAAAATTACGAACCCGCATCCATGTCAACATGCACCCGGTCCCAACAGTGGTATCAGAGCCGAGGTTTGTGTTCGACATAATCATATAATTGTTTTGCGAAAAGCTTTATCATGATCTCAATTTTGGAAAATTTTCAATTATGGAAACTTTCCAATTATGGTAAATTTTTGATTTAGGAATTTCAAAGTTTGGAAATCCTCATGAAATTTCGCAAACTTTTGAAATATCTCTGTTTCTGAAATTTTATGATAATTCCGAAAACATTCCAATTTTGGAAATTTCCTATTTTGGAAATTTTCTAATTTTGGAAAAAACGTAAGTTTTCTTTGTACCAGAAACTTACAATTATTCTGAAAACCTTTTATTTTTGGAAACTTTCCATTTAAGGAAGGCTCGCAATTTTGGCCACTTTCTTTCAAGAAAGTCTAGACAAATTATGGGAATATTAATTGGCATTTAAATTTATAATTGGAAATTAAATTATTTACAAAATTCTTTATTTTGGATTGATCCTCGGGGAGCCATCCAATTTAAAGTTAGTTGTTATAATTAAATTTCCTAAATTGAATTTAAACTGTCAAATGCTTATTTTGGATTGAGCCTCGGGGAGCCGTCCAAATTAAGTTATTAATATTAATTTTTCATATATAAAATATGTGATCAAATCTTGGAAATTTTTGAGGTAATTCTCAAATGATAATTTCCTTATTTGATTTATGTGGTGATGCTCTTACATATTATTGTCTCCAAAATTAATTAGGAAAATTGTTTCCTATAGAGTATATTTCCTTAAATAAGATTTTCATGAAAATAATATGTGGTTGAATTAAGGGAATCTGTCTCATAATTTAATATGATTTGATTTAGAGAAATCAAAGTCTTAAACATATTATTTCCGAAATTGATTATGATAATTTAGGAAATTGTTTCCCAAAACAATTCCTTGAATAAAGTATGAAATTAGAATTAGGAAATCCGGTTCCTAATTCAATTAATGAGACTTGATAAATTAAGTCACATACATACTTTATTAAGGAAATCGTTATTACATGACATAATTATATGTCATGAATGTGCTTAAAAGAAAAAGGATGAGACCCAGAACCCCTTACAAAATATTAAGGCCAACACCTTCCATTAATATGGTTAGAACCGGAGTTTTATTTCTCGTTTGGATTGATGGACACATCCATGCCCCACTTGAACCTCAACATGTTCAAACCATGGAATTAGTTTATGATTACTATAGTTGGAGTCAGAGGTCAATCCTTAGTTTTGGTTGTTGGACACATCCAAGCCTGACTAAATGGTTGAATGAGCTCCAACCATATTAAAACTATTTCTTGATTAATGGGTTAGCCTTAAGCTTGGAGCATCGATTTGTTGTGCCATAGCCAAGGTCGATGTAAAGAGAGGTGCAGTTGGGTGCTATGTATATTGTTGCATACTTGTTAATGAGTTAACAACCCAATGATTTATGCAAACATTCAATTAGTTGATAACATAATGTGATAGTTACATATATGTAATATGTAATCGATATAATTACCTACCTTCATAGCTAAGAATAACTTGATGGACTCCAGCCATTGTTGTTCTTATCTATGGTTGGATATCAACCTATTTGGAGATGTTCCTACAATCTCCCGTATTGATAAAAAGGGTTATTCAATTCAAAAAATAAATAGGATTTAATTAATGTATATTGATGCATTCTTTATCATTCTCATCACATAACCTCAATTTGTATTTCTAGGATAATCGCCTGATCATGTCTTCTCTGAATTTGCGTTCCATTTTGGACACCAATAAGTTAACTAAGGCCAAAAAGATTGAAAAGGCACCAAAAGACACTTGCCATCACTGCGGCAAGGAGGGCCACTGGCGAAGAAACTGCAAGGTTTATCTTGAGTCCTTGAAGAAGAAGGCATCCGATGACCCATCCTCTTCAGGCATCTTCGTTATTGAATGTCACTCTATTTCCTCGTACACCTGGGTACTTGATACTGGGTGTAGCTCACATATATGTAATGACATACATGGGCTAAGGAATAGAAGAAGACTCGTCAAGGGAGAAGCGAATTTGCGAGTTGGAAATGGAGCAAAGATTGCTGCTATTGCCATCGGAACATATTTGCTAAAGCTCCCTACTGGACTTGTCTTAGAATTGGATAATTGTTATTTTGTTCCTTCGTTAATAAAGAACATTGTATCTATTTCATGCTTGAATGAAAAGGGTTATCATTTAACTTTTAGTAACAATTGCTGTTACATAACTTTAAAAGGTGTTCTTTATGGGACCGGAACTTTATGCAATGGTATCTACACGTTAGATTTATCCGGTGACGTTTTCAATATAGAAGTTAGCAACAAATGTGCTCGAATAGATAATCAAATAGACTCCTATATGTGGCATTGTCGTCTTGGCCATGTAAGTAAGAAATGCATGACCAAATTACACCGATGTGGAATTCTGGAATCATTTGAACCCGGTTCATTTGATACATGCGAATCATGCTTAAAAGACAAGATGACCAAATTACCCTTTTCCGGAAAAGGTAAACCATTGGGAGAATTGCTTGGTCTAATACATACTGATGTACGTGGACCAATGTCAACTCTTGCACAAGGAGGCTATAGCTACGTCATTACCTTTATCGATGATCACTCACGATTCGGGTATGTGTTCTTAATGAAACACAAATCTCAAGCTTTTGAGAAATTCAAAGAGTTCAAAAGTGAAGTAGAGAAACAGCTTGGCAAAAGTATTAAGATACTTGGATCCGATCAGGTTGGTGAATACTTAAGTCAAGAGTTTCAAGATTATCTTAGGGACAATAGGATATTGTCTCAATGGGCTCCGCCATATACACCACAGCATAATGGTGTATCTGAGAGGCGTAACCGAACCTTGATGGGCATGGTTAGATCTATGATGAATCATGCAACTCTTCCAAAATCCTTTTGGGGCTATGTGCTTAAGACAGCTGTTTACTTGCTAAACAGAGTCCCGACCAAGGTAGTCTCTACTACTCCATATGAGACGTGGAATAGTAAGAAACCTCATTTATCTCACCTAAAGATATGGGGTTGTCCTGCTTATGTAAAGCGGACTGTATCAGACAAATTGGATGCTACGTCTGATAAATTTCTATTTATTAGATACCCTAAGGAAATGAAGGGTTACCAATTCTATCATCCCTTGGAACAAAAGGTGTTTGTTTCAAGGCATGCTGTATTTCTAGAAAAAGAATTTCTTTTACAAGAAAATAGTAGGAGTAGCATTGAACTTGAAGAAGTTCAAGAAACTCCAATAGACATTACAGAGACACCTAGTCTAGACCCACAACCAATAACTCATAATGATGAGCTATCAGTTGATCATAAAACAACACCACTTCTTCATAGGTCCTGTAGGACACGCAATATTCCAGAGAGATACGGATTTCTCATAAGTGAATCGAACAACGTGTTACTCATTAACGATGATGAACCTATCAGTTATGAAGATGTTCTGAAAAATTCAGAAAGGGATAAATGACTTGAAGCCATGAAGTCGAAAATGGATTCCATGAACAAAAATCAAGTATTGGACTTGGTTAACCCACCTGAAGGGATTAAGCCCATAGGATGAAAGTGGGTTTTCAAGAAGAAAACTGACATGGAAGGTAATGTTATTACCTTTAAGGCTAGATTAGTGGCAAAAAGATATCATCAGAAACAAGGAATTGATTATGACGAAACCTATTCGCCAGTAGCTATGCTTAAATCCATTCGGATGCTCCTGGCCATAGCAGCTCATTATGATTATGAGATATGGCAAATGGATGTGAAAATAACTTTCCTTAATTGAAACCTGCTTGAGGATGTATACATGATACAACCTGAAGGTTTCACATCGGTTAATAAAATCAAAGTATGCAAGCTTCGACGATCCATATATGGACTGAAGCAAGCATCCAGGAGCTGGAACATCCGTTTTGATGAGACAATCAAAGAGTTTGATTTCTAACAAAATCCTGATTAACCTTGTGTGTACAAGAAGGTTAGTGGGAGTGCAGTCGTATTCCTAGTGTTATATGTCGATGACATATTACTTATAGGAAACGATATATCAATCTTACAGTCAGTTAAAATTTGGTTGTCCAAAACTTTCTCCATAAAAGACTTGGGAGAAGCAACCTATATCCTTGGATTAGAATCTATAGAGATAGATCAAAATGGTTGCTTGGTCTTTCGCATTCTACATATATAGACCGAGTGCTAGAAAGGTTTAGCATGCCGGAATCCAAGAAAGGCTACCTTCCCATAAGGCATGGGATCAACCTTTCGAAGTCTATGTGTCCGCGCACAGAAGACGAGAGGATTTGCATGAATAAGATTCCTTATGCATCCGCGATAGGATCTATCATGTATGCTATGTTATGTACTAGGCCCGATGTATCGTATGCTCTGAGCGTCACAAGCAAATACGAGTCTGATCCAGGAATGGATCATTGGGCGTCTGTCAAGACAATCCTTTAGTACTTAAGAAGAACTAAGGATGTGTTCCTAATATATGGAGAAGGTGATATGGTAATACGTGGGTATACAGATGTCAGTTTCCAGACTGATAAGGATGACTCCAAATCTCAGTCCGGATACGTATTTATTTTGAATGGAGGCGCAATAAGTTGGAAGAGTTCCAAGCAAGACATCGTAGCGGATTCTACCACGGAAGCGAAATATATTGCAGCTTCGGAAGCAGCAAAGGAAGCAGTCTGGATCAAGAAGTTTGTCTCAGAACTTGGTGTGGTTCCAAACATTGATGAAGCAATACCGGTTTATTGCGACAACAATGGATCTATTGCACAAGCGAAGGAACCAAGGTCACATCAGCGATCCAAACATGTGGTTCACCGCTATCATCTGATCAGAGAGATTATAAGTAGGAATGATATACAAATTGAGAAAATTCCCACTGAAAGGAATTTAGCGGATCCTTTAACTAAGGTCTTGCCTTAAAGCAAGTTTGAGGGTCATGTTAGAGCCTGTGGTATTGGATACCGTAGCGATTGGCATTAGGCCAAGTGGGAGTTTGTTAGTGATATGAGAAAAGTATCCTAAGGCAATCGCCTTATGATTGTAATCATTTATTTTAATAAATGAATATTCACTATTTGAATATACATGATTATGTATTTTATTGAGATCTTAAACTCATTTACTAAATATCCGCAATACAATTCACAGCATGAGAGAATTTGTGATGAATTCACAACTAGTGATTATCTCTACATGTGCAATTGTGAAGTATTGAAATTGTCCCTAGTCGATGATTTGATAAATACGAACACTATCAATTCTATTAAGACTAGCATGGGTTATTCTCTAATCAGCTAATTCTCACTGGCTGGTGACATTGGGATGTCCGGAGATAAACATGAATGCTAGTTAAAGGAACTAGTTCATTGGAGTGACTGGCTGTAAAACTTCATATGGTAGTCTACATATAGATATGTCAATAATGTTCTTACTGCAGCTTAAGTGCGATGTTCCTTTGACTTGCGGTGTTCAAGTCATCTTGGTCATGGAGACTTATACTTTGACATCTTAGGCAAGCATCTCCAAGGAGGTGTGGACCCAGGATGATTGGGTATAAGCCGAAGTGCCCGAAGATGTTTGAATAGCCTACAAAGGATTCACCACTCCTTGCGAGGAGATGTATACCCAAGGCCTATCGTCGGATTGTTACTCGAAGCCTCTGGCCAGAGCATGACATGTTCAAAGTATGAATCTCTTAAATACATGAGAGTAATTAGAATCCGTAGGACGAGAAAACGTTACTTGGGCTAGGTGTGACGTAGTCAGCCTAGTGGGGACTGACACACATAGACCATGTCCTGAACCAAGTGGGTATAAGATGGTGAAGGGAATGGGGCACGATTCATTATAGCTGCTGAAGGGTTTCAGAATAGTTTCTGAGGTTAACCGTTGATCTTTCGATTAATTGAGGATCATGATGTACTACTAGGTGCCACTCATGATCGTTCTATAATTAGTTAATTATAGACAGCCAACATAAATCGAAAGCCTATTTAGTCACACGCACTACGAGTAATCCGAGGGATTTAAAACGAGTTGAAAATTAGATTTCCAATCAAGAGAGATTATGTTTGGTTAAGCCAAACGATAAGTCGAATCTGAATTTTTCAGAGATGCATTGGAAGCATAAAATGGTTAAGTCTTTTGAAGACTTAATAGATGAATTAAATAAGTTTAATTGATTGGGGCGTGGCTTGGATGGGCCGACCAAAGAGGGTCTACATTCTCTTTGCTTGGCTGGCCACAACAAAGGGAGAACCAAGTTTTTGGCTCAATTTATAAAATAAACCAAGTGTGGTTTGTTTTATAAATTATGGATGATATAAACTTTTATATAATAAACCAAGATTTAGTTTATTTTTCATGGAAATTAAAATGAACCATGGATTGGTTTATTTTATTTTATAAAATCAATCATGGATTGATTTACCATGATAAGAAAATTTATTCCATAAGAAAAAAAGAGACTTGGTTGATTTTTATCATGAATTAAAAAATGATAAAACTTGGCATGATGGAATAAGTCATAGAAAATTTATTCCATAAGAAAAAAGAGACTTGGCGGTTGAGAGACCACTATATAAAGGACCAAAGACAAGGTTTGAAAATCAATCGAAGTATCTTGCATGAGCTCTCTCCCTTCCTCCTTCTTCCTCTTGGATGGCCATAAGGTTCTTCTCCCTTCTTCTTGCCGTGAGCACAAGGAGAAGCGCCAAGGCGACGAAGTTTTTCCGTTGAGACGATCTTCCTCTCCGGCCATCATCACCTTGGGATTGGGCGCAAGTCATCTTCCTCCTTCTCGCCGGATTGTGATTCTGGCCAACCTTGGTAGTGAGTTTTTCTGATGTGATTACTTCTGTCTTGTTTTTCTTGTCGCGTTCTCGGGAGAATCTAGTAGTTCTCGAGAACACGAAACTCGTGGATTTGCGAAGTCATCCCGAAGATACTCGGCGTGGACGCGAATAGAGGCGGAGCTTCCGAGAGACGCTTACAGTTGGATCTCGTCCCTTCCTTCGAGTTACGCGAGGTAATAAGAAATTAGTTTACGTTTCTGCAAAATTTTAAATATATGATCATGTCTACACAAGATAAAGTTGCATGCTTAGATGTGTGGTTAAATAATTTGTGAAATTATTTATGCTAAACCTTCCGCTGCACGTAATTAATTTTAAAATTACGAACCCGCATCCATGTCAACATGCACCCGG
>JAGFNQ010004841.1:81764-135788 GCA_024364735.1 Boesenbergia rotunda
AAAATCCTAACCTGGAGGGTTAGGTGTTGAAAATCCTAGTCTGGAGGGCTAGGTGTTGGAAAATCCTAACCTGGAGGGTTAGGTGTGAAAAATCCTAGCTTGGAGGGCTAGGTATTGGAAAAGTCCTAATTCGGAAGGGTTGGGTGAAAAGTCCTAGCTTGGAGGGCTAGGTGAAAAGTCCTAACTTGGAGGGTTAGGTGCAAATTCCCATCCTGGAGAATTAGGTGAAAAAGTCCTGGCTTGGAGGGTCAGGTGCCTAGCTTGGAGGGCTAGGTTGGATGATGTTCTAACTCGGAAGGGTTGGGTGAAAAGTCCTAGCTGGAGGGCTAGGTGAAAAGTCCTAACTTGGAGGGTTAGGTGCAATTCCCAACTTGGAGAGTTAGATGGAAAAATCCTTAGCTTGGAGGCTAAGGTGGATGAATTCCTAGCTTGGAGGGCTAGGTTTGAGTCCCTGGATCGGTCTGGTGACCGATCAGGGACATTGGCACGCTGCTCCTTCGTGGATCGGTCTGGTGACCGATCCAGCCGATGTCTGATCGGACTGGTGACCGATCAGGGAGCCACAGTGAGGTTGGGAACCTACTGTGTGGGCTCCTGATCGGACCGGTGACCGATCAGGGAGCAGGCTGCTTCCTCCTGCCTTGCTCCTGATCGGTCTGGTGACCGATCAGGGAGCGACGGTGAGTGAGTTCCCTTGCTGATCAAGTCTGGATCGGTCCGGTGACCGATCAGGGACTTTGGATCTGATTAAAAAATCACTGTTCATCTGTCCTGATCGGTCTGGGTGACCGATCAGGCTTCACTCTGATCGGTCTGGTGACCGATCAGGCTTCACTCTGACGGTCGGGTGACCGATCAGGCGTGTATAGCCGCGAGAGCTGGGAATCCCAGCGAAGCAGTGGATCCGGTCTGGTGACGACCCACACGCCCTGGATCGGTCCGGTGACCGATCACTTTAATTCAAATTGCGCTGTCAGACGCTCTGATCGCGTCTGACCATATCCGATTTGCTGCCACTTACATCTGATATTTGATTTACTGTGTGATACGCTGCTCTAACACTCTGATTAAGCTGCAGGTGACAGGGGAGGATTCAAACACTCAAGGAGAGGTCAATGGAGGCTTTCCTTGGAGCAGGTTTGTCCGATTCTCCATTTCAGGTTGCAACGGCCGAGCTGCAGACTGGAGCGAGACTGGGGCTTGGCTGAGGGGATCTCAGGAAGACCAGAGAGGGCTCAGTGGTAGCTGGCGTTGGCAGTGTGGTAGCTGGAGGCTACGGAGGATGTTGTCACCTGGTGCTGTGTGGAGAATCAAAAGCGCGGAAGCTAGCTTCGTGGAAGAGAGTTCGAAACATCTTCTTGCTGCGCCTTGAGTTCTCCATTACAAGCTTGCTATGTTCTTGAAGTTTCATCACTTTGAGCAAGCTACTGATTTCGAGAAGCAATCATCCATTACTTGAGCGCTTGAAGGAGAGAACAAGGAGCTTGGAGTCCGACAGTGGGAAGACACGAAGAAGGGTTCTTGCGTGAGATCGCCACTGGGTGGAGCTCAGGGAAGCTTGCTGTGTTCTTGTCCTTGCTAAGTGTTTGAGTAAGATCCTTCTAGCTGTTTCTTCGTGCTTAAACTTTATCTGTGATTGAAACACTGTGGAGAGGTTTCTCCACCGAGAAGGAGGTTGCTTTCTATCCGGTGATAACCGGGGCTTGATCTGGCGACGATCAAGGGATCACCCACCTTAAGGGCACGCCAAGGAGTAGGGGCAAGTTATCCCCGAACCTTGTAAACCCTTCTTGTTAGCGATCTTGCTAATTGTGGTTGTTTGGTTTTTGTTTCTGTTTTCGCTTACTGCACTGCTTCATTTCCTTTTGTTTCTTCCGCTGTGCTACTGATAAGTTGAGTGCAGGAAACTTGTTAAGTTTCAAAGAAAAGTGATTGGCTATATTCACCCCCCTCTCTAGCCATCTCGTTTCCAACAAGTGGTATCAGAGCTTGGGCTCTGTTTACGGCTTAACATCCAAGAGTTATCAACAAGATGGCTTTGAGAGAAGGCTTCTCTACCACCCGACCTCCATTCTTTGACGGCGCCGACTTTCAATATTGGAGATCAAAGATGGAATACTATTTGAAGATGGATATCCACACTTGGTTCGCGGTGAAGGAGGGATTCATCCCTCCTAAGGATGACGAAGGCAAAGAACTCGAGTCTTCACGGTGGACTGCCGAACAAACGCGAAAGAGTGAAGCCGACGCGAAGGCGGTTGTCACTCTACAATGTGGCATGAACAAAGACCAACTCATCAAGGTTGGTCCTTTCACAAGTGCGAAGGACTTGTGGAACAAACTCATCGAGCTTCACGAGGGCACCCGGGACTCAAGAATTGCCAAGAGGGATTTGTTCCTCAATCAACTCCAAAATCTCTCCATGAAGGAGAATGAGTCGGTAAGTGAGCTCCATAGCCGGTTCAAGGAAGTCCTCAATGGGCTTCATTCAATTGATGAAAAGGTCGAGAATCGCGACCTTGTGAGGTATGTCTTGAAAGCATTTCCAAGGAATACTTTGTGGTCATCCATGGTGGATGCCTACAAAGTATCCAAGGATCTATCTATTGTAAAGTTAGATGACTTATTTTGTGAGATGGAATTGCATGAAATGGCTAACAAAGGCCCCACGGAGAAGGGGATTGCCTTAGTTGCAGGAGACCGAACCAACAAGAAGAAGAAGGAGAAGGAGGTCTCTTCGTCTTCATCCTCTTCCGAATCCGAGTCCGATTCCGAGGAAGATGGCAGCGACTCTTCTTCCTCCGAGATGGCAAACTTTGTGCGAAGAATGATGCGAAGGGATCGACGCTTCAAGGGTAGAGGTAACTCTAGTGAAGTTAAGCTTGATAAGACTAATGTCTCTTGCTTTGAGTGTGGTAGGAAAGGGCATTTCAAGAGTGAATGTCCAAAACTAAAGAAGAAGGAGGAGAAATCCAAAAGGAAAGAAGAAAAATCCAAGAAGAAGAAGAAGGCTTTGAAGGCCACTTGGGATGAGTCATCCTCAAGCTCATCCGATGAAGAGAAGGAGGAGAAGAGCACAAGGCAAGTGGCACTCATGGCTCTTGGAGAGGAGAGCAGTGATGAATCTTCAAGCTCCTCAAACGCGGCTTCATCATCTTCGGATGATGAAGAGGTAACTTCTCCCGAGCTTGAAAAGTGTTATAGAGCAATTGCATGTTTAACTAGTATGCTTAAGAAGTCCAAAAATAAGGTTAAAGCATTGCAATTAGAAATTGATCAATTGAAAGCTTCTAGGGATGATAACATTGATGATTTACATGTTGAACTGCTAGAAGATGAAATTAAATCATTGAAACTTGAAATTGAAAATTTGAAGTCCTCTAAGGTTGAGGAAGTCAATGATTTGCATAATGAATTGCTAGTAGAGGAAAACCAATCATTGAAGAGTGAAGTTGAGAAGCTCAAGAATATTCTTGGGAAATTCTCAACTAGCTCTAAGACCCTAGATATGATCCTAAATGCCCAAAGAGCGGTTTACAATAGGGCCGGTATTGGTTACCATCCTAAGGAACCGTCATTTGTGTCTCTCATGTCTAGGACTGATATGAGACAATCTAGGACACCCAAAATCCAAAAGAAAATGGTCAAGGCATGGGTGCCTAAGTCATGTTTAGTTGATGCTTTAGGTCCCAAGGTTTGGGTACCTAAAACTTCTATTTTTCGAATTGTGTAGGTTATGATTGAGGGGGAGCATCTATCAACTTGGTTCGTTGATAGTGGATGCTCCAAACACATGACCGGGGATAGATCATTGTTTACCACACTTCACAAGAAAAGTAGAGGTAATGTATCATTTGGTAACAATGGTAGTCTTAAGGTCATAGGGATAGGAGACATTCAAATATCCGAATGTCTTAGAATTTCAAATGTCCTTCTAGTCAAGGGGATGAAATTTAATCTCCTAAGTGTGAGTCAATTGTAATTGACTTCCAACCAAGTCAATGTCTAGTTAGACAAAATGACACCTTGGACACGGTACTAGTAGGAGCAAGAGTAGACAATATTTATCAAGTTTCATTTAAAAGTGCTACTAATGCTTTTGCTAAGTGTCTCATGTCAAAAGAAGAAGAGTCCACCCTTTGGCACCGGAGGCTAGCACATGTGAACATGAAGAACATCCGGAAGTTGGCCAACAAGGGACTAGTCTGTGGCTTACCAAGCATCAAGTACGAGAAAGACAAACTTTGTGATGCATGTCAAATGGGTAAGCAAACAAAATCTGCACATAAAGGTAAAAGTGCTGTAAGTACTTCCAATGCATTAGATTTACTTCATATGGATCTATTTGATTGTAGTACTATCATATCATTGAATGGAAGTAGATATTGCTTTGTGATCATTGATGATTTCACTAGATATACATGGACTTACTTTTTAAAATATAAGGACCAAACCTTAGATATTTTCATTTCTTTTTGTAGAAGAGTTGAAAATGAAAAATCATCAACCATTAAGACAATTAGAAGTGATCATGGAGGTGAATTTCAAAACCAAAGGTTTTTAGAATTTTGTCAAGATAGAGGTTATAAGCATGAGTTCTCTACTCCTAGAACACCACAACAAAATGGTGTTGTAGAGAGGAAGAACCGTGTTCTTCAAGAGGCTGCACGAAGCATGCTCAATGAGTACTCACTCCCGAGTTACTTGTGGGCTGAAGCTGTAAATACAGCTTGCTATGTGCAAAACAGAGTCCTCATCCATAGGTTCTTAGGAAAGACTCCCCATGAACTTTGGTTTGGAAAACCACCTACGGTTAAACACCTTAGGGTGTTTGGTTGTAAGGTGTTCATTCTAAACACCAAGGACCACCTTGGAAAGTTCACGGCAAAGGCTGATGAAGGGATACTAGTCGGGTATTCCCTCGTTAGCAAAGCCTATCGAGTCTACAACAAGAAAACTAGATTAGTTGAAGAGTCTTCTGATGTGGTTTTTGAAGAAATTCCAAAATCAATTGACCAATCAGAAAATGTAGAAGGAGTTCAACTCGAACTTAGGAGACTAAGTTTGAATGAAACTCCAAGTGTTGTTGATGGTGATGAGTCTGATGACGGTGAACCTAGACAACCATTGATCAGCCGGATCCTGAGGCTGAACTTGTGTCTAGTGAACCCGTACAAGAAGCACCACCAACTCCTAGGCAAACTAGATTAGCCTCTAGTCATCCCCAAGACCAAATTGTTGGAGACATCCATCAGGGGGTTAGGACTAGATCATTCTTCCGGAATGAGGCTAATGAAGTTGCCCTAATTTCCGAAATTGAACCTAGGAAAATTGATGAAGCATTAAGTGATCCCGATTGGATCATTGCAATGCAAGATGAACTAGGTCAATTTGAGAGGAGTGAAGTTTGGGACTTAGTCCCTAGACCCAAGAAGACCACCATTATTGGAACCAAATGGGTCTTCAAAAATAAATTAAACCACAAGGGAGAAATCATTAGAAACAAGGCACGCTTGGTAGCCAAGGGCTACAGTCAAGTTGAAGGCCTTGATTATGATGAGACTTATGCTCCCGTGGCACGATTAAAGTCCATCCGATTGATGCTTGCATTTGCAGCACATCGTGGCTTCAAGTTATATCAAATGGATGTCAAATCGGCCTTTCTAAATGGTTTAATCCGAGAAGAGGTCTACGTCGAACAACCTCCGGGGTTTGAGAGTACCGAATTCCCAAACCACGTGTTTAAGCTCAAAAAGACACTTTATGGCCTTAAACAAGCACCCCGGGCTTGGTATGAGCGGTTGTCGACATTCTGGATTGAAAAAGGCTTCGTTAGAGGTCAAATAGACCCTACACTATTTCTACGAAGAGATGGTGACAATATATTTGTAGCCCAAGTATATGTCGATGACATAATTTGTGGCTCAAACAATAGGGGCTATTTAAATGAGTTCATTGGACATATGGAGAGTGAGTTTGAAATGAGTCTAGTGGGAGAGTTGACCTTCTTCCTTGGACTTGAAATCAAGCAAACTCGCGATGGTATCCATGTGCACCAATCAAAGTATACACAAGAAATGCTTCGAAAATTCAACATGTGTGATTCAAAAGAGGTAACCACTCCTATGACTACAAACACAAGACTAGACAATGATGAGAGTGGTAAACCCGTTGATTTGACTCAATATCGGAGCATGATAGGCAGTTTGCTATACCTTACAGCTAGTCGACCTGACATACTATTTACTGTGGGTATGTGCGCTAGGTATCAAGTTTGTGCCAAGAAATCTCATCTAATTGCCGTTAAGCAAATTTTGAGATATCTCAAAGGCACGATTGGAGTCGGTCTATGGTACCCCCGTACCGAATCTTTTGATTTAATTGGCTATACGGATTCCGACTACGCTGGATGTAAGTTGGACCGGAAGAGCACAAGTGGGGGTTGCCAATTCTTAGGTTCGTCCTTAGTAAGTTGGTCAAGTCGGAAGCAACATTGTGTTGCTCTCTCCACGACCGAGGCAGAATATATCGCCATGGGAAAGAGTGTATCACAATTGCTGTGAATGATACATACTTTAGAGGACTATGGATTGAGTTACAAGGGTGTGCAAGTGTTATGTGATAACATAAGCACAATTAACTTAACCAAAAATCCAGTCCATCATTCTAGGACCAAACATATTGGTGTGCGTCACCACTTCATTAGAGATCATGTAGCTAGGGGAGATATTGTACTCTCACATGTAGAGTCCAAGTCAAACCTAGCTGATATCTCCACTAAACCACTCCCCGAAAATGAGTTTAGTTTCCTAAGACGGGAGTTGGAAATGTGTCGTGCTACATAGGGTTAAATTGCATTCAAAACCCTTCATGATTATTTCGAAATTGTTGGGAAACAATTGGGTAACTTTGGGAACATCTCACACAAACTATAAGGTTTACCAAAACGTTTTTGTTTGCTAGATATGGGGTGAGATGTTAGGATCAACTCAATTTCTCAAAATGTCAATGCATCCCTTGAGAAATTAAGTTGACGAGATAATAATCACGATGGTGACCAAGTATGGGAAAAACCATTGCATAACATATGTGTATATGACTCCATGATCATACTTGGACATTCCAATCAAAGAAACTTGATTGGAACATTGGATTTGATACAAACCTAGTTGAAATTGCTTGAGTGATTGTTGATTGAGTTTGACTCCATTTGTATGGATCAAAGTGATTGTTGAACCTATAAGGACTTTTGATTCTTGTTCAGGGATCAATTTTAGTCATGAGATCATATCCAAGTTCGATAAACTTCATCAGATCTCCTTGGAGAGATTCAGAAATTCTGAAACTGAACATTTCAGTTCGTATCAGGGAGTATCAGGAACCCTGATCGGTCACCGGACCGATCAGGCATAGGGCTGATCTGTCCCCGGACCGATCTGGCTCCTTCCTGTTGTGATCGGTCCTCAGACCGATCACCGAGGCATGCAGTGACATTTCGGAATTTTGACCAAGTGTACTGAGCCAGCCTGGATCGGTCCCCGGACCGATCTGGCACCCTACTGGGACCGGTCCACAGACCGATCAGGGGGCTCACTATAAGCCTCCCGAGTATACTGATCTCTCCCTGATCGATCAGGAGCTTGCCTGATCGGTCACCCGACCGATCAGGATCGGTTCAGTCCGATCAGGCTATAGCCTGATCGGTCTGGGCGCTATCCGATCGAACAGTGATCCGTTCAGACGCATTAATTTTTGGTTGGTGGACCGATCCACCAACCGATTAACTACGCGAAACACTTCCATCTCCCAAACCCTAGCGTCGAAAACCCTTCTTGCGCGACCCTGTGTGAGCGAGAGTGTTCCGGCGCCTCCCTCATTCTCGTGCGTGTGAGGTCTTGCGAAGGTCTCTGAGGGTATCTCCTTGCTCCAAGCTCTCTGCGTCCGAGGGTCTCTCTGGCGCAGACTCCTTTCTCTCAACCTGCAGAAACTAGCTTCTTCCTCTCCTGCGCGAGCTCCTCCAATGGCACCAAAGTAAGTTCTTGCCTTGGTTTCTTCATTCAAATCAGTCTATAGTGTTTGTTTGTGAAGCTAACCATGTTTTGGCTCTTGTTCTTGCTGTTGTACCGTGACCCTATTGTATTTGCCGTGACCTCACTTTCCCACCAAATGATCAACTCGTTTTTTCACCTCATTATTGTTGATCTTGATCTAATGACTAACTATGATTGGGTACCTTTGATGATCAATTCTTGAATTTTTCATTCAATTTATGTCCATCTTGATCATTTGATTCACATTATCTGTGTGTGATCAATTCAACTCGTTAGAAAGTCTTCCAAGGGCAAAGAGGCTGCAGAGGGCAGCTCCAAGGGGAAAGCCCCCTCTTCCTCTACCCCCTCCAAGAGGCCATAGCCTTCTTCGAGCTCTAGATTTCCAAACACTGCCTGTGAGCAGTCTTTCCAATCAAGGACCTTCAAGATGCTACCCTGCCGATCCATAGATGTTCCTTTCCTAACTGAGTACTGTCCATCGATCATGGAGATCGTTACTTTTTACAATCTTGGGTTTCTCCTCTCCTTAGAGCGAACCATCAACTATGACCTAGTCTCGGAGTTTTACAATAACCTTCAGCAGGGTCCTCAAGGCGGTTTCGAGTTCACTACTCGAGTCACCAAAAAAACTCTCGATTTTTCTTATGACATACTTGTCGATTTTCTGGGTGGTCGACGATCACCAAACATGTATTCGATCTATCCCGAGCTTCCTAATCCCCTACTAGCACCATTTGCAGATGTTACCCCTGATTCTGTCTATCAGTATTTCTTTGGTCATCCCCGCCCAGATGGTCTTGATGAGCTTGGCCCTGACTTTCCTAC
The DNA here is from genome assembly GCA_024364735.1 of Boesenbergia rotunda. Classification (NCBI taxonomy): domain Eukaryota; kingdom Viridiplantae; phylum Streptophyta; class Magnoliopsida; order Zingiberales; family Zingiberaceae; genus Boesenbergia; species Boesenbergia rotunda. The sequence goes on from JAGFNQ010004841.1 coordinate 90,641, forward strand.
CTTTGCTGCACTCCGTCTTTCTCCCACTAGCTACATATTATTCAAGATCATCACGAATTGTATCCTCCCAATCACCTCCAAACCTTTAGCTGAGATCCGACCCTATCACTGTCTGATGCTCTACGGCATGCACCACCGTTTGGACTTCGATATCATGGAGAGCATATTCCAGTCCATCTTATCTTATCGAGAGTCCAGCCGACGCACGGTCTACATGCCTTTTGGTCACGTCATCACCGACTGGCTCATGTCAGTAGGTGTTGATGTCACCAAGGGTCGGACGATGCCTATGGTACGATAGGATTGCAGACTTGGTCGGCGAGCATTCGCCAAGTCCGGCATCATTGTTTGGGGGTCCGATTGGATGTTGGTTTGGAAAGATGGTAGGGTTCTTGGTGAGTTACCAAGGGGAGGTCCACAGGTTCAGGCGCCAGCCGCTGCTGATGATGATGACTATGACGAGCCAGATCCAGATCTGCGCTGGCAGATCTCAGAGCTGGATCAGACACTACAGGAGTTTGTTCAGTTGAGGGAGACAGATCGCGAGGAGTTTCGGTCAGGTTTTCGCTCTCTTGATTGCCGACTGACCAGGATCGAGACTGAGGTCTCGGGGACCCGTACCCTCCAGCAGACATGGTATGATGAGTGGCGCAGCCACACATTTCCAGGAGGTGCGCCTTCATCGAGTACTGCACCTGGGTCTCTTGCTCCTACTGATACCACGATGGATGATCTCGTGGACGATGACGACCCTCCAGCTGATGTTTGAGCTTAGATGTCTCTTACCTTTCCTTGTGGATGACTTGTATGACTCTTAGGTTGTATGCCCTGTGACTTGACTATTGTGGCCTTGTGCCACACGTATCTTGCTACTTGTTTTATGCTTTGACTTGTCTGACCTTGAATTACATGCTTATCTACTCTTAGTATGCTTATTGTTGATGCCATGTTGTTTATATGACCGTGATGCATGTGTATTGCATCTTGTGTTTTATCTGGGTAGTTTATGGATTTCCATGATTATGCTTCTTGTTAATGCTATGCTATATTATCTGCATCTTTGATCTATAGCTATGTTCATGCTTATAATGCTGTGTTTACTTGATACATATGAATGTTATGACATACTTTGTGAGTTGATACTTCGTGTTCATATGATGCATGTGATTGCTATATCTTGCTCTATCTTATTCACATGTGTTCATATGGTTATCCAACAACCTATCACATCTTTGTTGATTTGGGATACCCCTAGGGTTGAGGGGGAGTTTGTTTAAAACTTAGCAGCCCCTCTAACTCCTTTTCGGTGTTCGACAAAGGGGGAGAGTGTGGATTGGTTAAGTTTAGAATGATCATGTTGTAGAGGGAGGATCTGGATTCCCCTATGATTCTAAAGGTGAGCTATTGATTGAGAATCCCTAAACTTAAAATCGGATTGTCAAACAACAAAAAGGGGGAGATTGTTGATGCAGTCTGGCCCTGATTGTTGTTTTGGTGTTGACACCGATTTTAGTTTAGGTGGATGATTATTGATGATGATTAGGTCCTGATTGGGGATCAGGCATGGTGTGGAAAATCCTAACCTGGAGGGTTAGGTGTTGAAAATCCTAGTCTGGAGGGCTAGGTGTTGGAAAATCCTAACCTAGAGGGTTAGGTGTGAAAAATCCTAGCTTGGAGGGCTAGGTATTGGAAAAGTCCTAATTCGGAAGGGTTGGGTGAAAAGTCCTAGCTTGGAGGGCTAGGTGAAAAGTCCTAACTTGGAGGGTTAGGTGCAAATTCCCATCCTGGAGAATTAGGTGAAAAAGTCCTGGCATGGAGGGTCAGGTGCCTAGCTTGGAGGGCTAGGTTGGATGATGTTCTAACTCGGAAGGGTTGGGTGAAAAGTCCTAGCATGGAGGGCTAGGTGAAAAGTCCTAACTTGGAGGGTTAGGTGCAAATTCTCAACTTGGAGAGTTAGATGGAAAAATCCTTAGCTTGGAGGGCTAAGGTGGATGAATTCCTAGCTTGGAGGGCTAGGTTTGAGTCCCTGGATCGGTCTGGTGACCGATCAGGGACATTGGGACGTTGCTCCTTCGTGGATCGGTCTGGTGACCGATCCAGCGATGTCTGATCGAACTGGTGACCGATCAGGAAGCACACAGTGAGGTTGGGAACCTACTGAGTGGCTCATGATCGGACCGGTGACCGATCAAGGAGCAGGCTGCTTCCTCACTACCTTGCTCCTGATCGGTCTGGTGACCGATCAGGGAGCGGACGTCTGGTGACCGATCAGGGAGCGGACGGTGAGTGAGTTCCCTTGCTGATCAAGTCCTAGATCGGTCCGGTGACCGATCAGGGACTTTGGATCTGATTAAAAAATCACTGTTCATCTGTCCTGATCGGTCTGGGTGACCGATCAGGCTTCACTCTGATCGGTCTAGTGACCGATCAGGCTTCACTCTGATCGGTCTGGTGACCGATCAGGCTTCACTCTGATCGGTCGGGTGACCGATCAGGCGTGTATAGCCGCGAGGGCTGGGAATCCCAGCGAAGCAGTGGATCGGTCTGGTGACCGACCCACACGCCCTGGATCGGTCCGGTGACCGATCACTTTAATTCAAATTGTGTTGTCAGACGCTCTGATCGCGTCTGACCATATCCGATTTGCTGCCACTTACATCTGATATTTGATTTACTGTGTGATACGCTGCTCTAACACCCTGATTAAGCTGTAGGTGACAGGGGAGGATTCAAACACTCAAGGAGAGGTCAATGGAGGCTTTCCTTGGAGCAGGTTTGTCCGATTCTCCATTTCAGGTTGCAATGGACGAGCTGCAGACTGGAGCCGAGACTGGGGCTTGGCTGAGGGGATCTCAGGAAGACTAGAGAGGGCTCAGTGGTAGCTGGCGTTGGCAGTGTGGTAGCTGGAGGCTACGGAGGATGTTGTCACCTGGTGCTGTGTGGAGAATCCAAAGCGCGGAAGCTAGCTTCGTGGAAGCAGAGTTCTTAAACTAATCTTCTTGCTGCGCCTTGAGTTCTCCATTACAAGCTTGCTGTGTTCTTGAAGCTTCATCACTTTGAGCAAGCTACTGATTTCGAGAAGCAATCATCCATTACTTGAGCGCATGAAGAAGAGAACAAGGAGCTTGGAGTCCGACAGTGGGAAGACACGAAGAAGGGTTCTTGCGTGAGATCGCCACTGGGTGGAGCTCAGGGAAGTTTGTTGTGTTCTTGTCCTTGCTAAGTGTTTGAGTAAGATCCTTCTAGCTGTTTCTTCGTGCTTAAACTTTATCTGTGATTGAAACACTGTGGAGAGGTTTCTCCACCGAGAAGGAGGTTGCTTTCTATCTGGTGATATCCGGGGCTTGATCTGCCGACGATCAAGGGATCGCCCACCTTAAGGGCACGCCAAGGAGTAGGGGCAAGTTATCCCCGAACCTTATAAACCCTCCTTGTTAGCGATCTTGCTAATTGTGGTTGTTTGGTTTTTGTTTCTGTTTTCGCTTACTGCACTGCTTCATTTCCTTTTGTTTCTTCCGCTGTGCTACTGATAAGTTGAGTGCAGGAAACTTGTTAAGTTTCAAAGAAAAGTGATTGGCTATATTCACCCCCCCCTCTAGCCATCTCGTTTCCAACACCCGAAGCTTCTGACAGACTGATAAAATGGACGACAGAGTTAAGTGAATACGACATCGAAAATCAGCCTCGAGCCGCTATCAAAGCCCAAGCCCTCTCCAACTTCAAGCTAAAGACCGTCCCGGAGGCGGAGGCCGATGGTATGTGTAAGGTCTATGTAGGCTTGGCCTCGGAGCTGAACATGCCCGGCCAAGAGCTGATTAAACCCTACAGCCTCTCGGTGTGTAGGCTTGGCCTCAGAGTTGTACACACCCAACCAAGTGATGATTAAACCCTACAGTCTCTCGGTGTGTAAGCTTGGCCTCGGAGCTGAGCACGCCCCGCCAAGAGCTGATTAAACCCTACAGCCTCTCGGTGTGTAGGCTTGGCCTCAGAGCTAAACACGCCCGGCCAAGAGCTGATTAAACCCTACAACCTCTCAGTGTGTAGGCTTGGCCTTGGAGCTATACATGCCCACCAAGAACCGATTAAACCCTACAGCCTCTCGGTGTGTAGGCTTCGCCTCGGAGCTAAACACGCCCGACCATGAGCTAATTAAAACCTACAACCTCTCGGTATGTAGGCTTGGCCTCGGAGCTATACACACCCGGCCAAAAGCTGATTACACCCTACAGCCTCTCGGTGGGTAGGCTTGGCCTCGGAGCTGTACACGCCTGGCCAAGAGCTGATTAAACCCTATAGTCTCTCGGTATGTAGGCTTTGCCTCGGAGCTGAACATGCCCGGCCAAAGCTGATTAAACCCTACAACCTCTCGGTGTGTAGGCTTGGCCTCGGAGCTGAACACGGCCAACCAAGAGATGATTAAACCCTACAGCCTCTTGGTGTGTAGGTTTGGCCTCGGAGCTGAACATGCCTGACCAAGAGCTGATTAAACCCTACAACCTCTCAGTGTGTAGGCTTGGTCTCGGAGTTGTACACGCCCGACCAAGAGCTGATTAAACCCTACATCCTCTCGGTGTGTAGGCTTGGCCTCAGAGCTGTACATGAGAGCTGATTAAACCCTACAACCTCTCAGTGTGTAGGCTTGGCCTCGGAGCTGTACACGCCCGACCAAGAGCTGATTAAACCCTACAGCCTCTCGGTGTGTAGGCTTGGCCTCAGAGTTGTACACGCCCGGCTAGGAGCGGATCAAACCCTACAGCCTCTCGGTGTGTAGGCTTGGCCTCGGAGTTGAACACGCCCTGCTAAGAGCTGATCAAACCCTACAGCGTCTCGGTGTGTATGCTTGGCCTCGGAGCTGTACACGCCCGATCAAGAGCTGATTAAACCCTACAACCTCTAGGTGTGTAAGCTTGGCCTCGGAGCTATACACGCCCGACCAAGAGCTGATTAAACCCTACAACCTCTCGGTGTGTAGGCTTGGCCTCGAAGCTGAACACGCACCGCCAAGAGCTGATTAAATTCTACAGCCTCTCAGTGTGTAGGCTTGGCCTCGGAGCTGAACATGCCAGGCCAAGAGCTGATCAAACCCTACAACCTCTTGGTGTGTAGGCTTGGCCTCGGAGCTGTGCATGCCCGGCCAAGAGCTGATTAAACCCTATAGTCTCTCGGTGTGTAGGCTTGGCCTCGGAGCTGTACACGCCCGTCCAAGAGCTGATTAAACCCTACAGCCTCTCGATGTGTAGACTTAGCCTCGGAGTTGTACATGTCCGGCCAAGAGCGGATTAAACCCTACAGCCTCTCGGTGTGTAGGCTTGGCCTCGGAGCTGTACACACCCGGCCAAGAGTTGAGTAAATCCTACAGCGCAGAGCCGACATTCTAAGGGGAACAAGAAATCACTCCGAATATAAGAAGTTCAGCGATGTTGACTTTCAACGATAAAATAATCACACACTTGTCATACAAAAAAGAGCTTAAAAGGAAGAAGATACAGGGGTGAGAGACAGTCAGGGAGTCTATGCTTATGATAGGAAGTATCCTACAAATCCCGCTCCTTAGGGGGCAGATCATCCCAGACACGCCGGACAGTTATCGCGCGCAAGTCCGAGCCGGGTTTCAACTGCCGGTCCGTCTCCAACTGGCGGATAGCGCCATAGAAGCCTTGTTTGAGACGCTTCAATGCTTGCACGACCATCACCTTGACATACTCCTCCGACTCCAAGAACTTAGCCTTGGACTCTGCCTCGACGTGGGATAGTTGATGTCACGCCCCGAGACCATTGGAGCCGCTGATCAAATATAAAATCAGACAGCATCTCCCCTGCCCGGCGGACAATTTACACATACATACAACACACACAGTTTATAATTAGGCCTAAGACCTCAAAACAGATATATAATATATGGAAAATGAAAATATCGCAATACCAAAAATCCATAACACTCACCTGAGCTGCCCCCAGAACAGACGCGTAGCAAAACAACCAACATATAGTCCAACAGAGGACTCAAAAATACAATACCGCGAGAATAAATCCAATACAAGTCCTCAGTAACAAAACGAATACAAAACATATACTATCCTATCAAAAGAAAACCAAAACCTACGGAAGCTCCCATCCAAATGGAGTTGTGGGGACTCGGGACAGGCAACTGGGCTCCTCCGGCAAGCTATCAACCTGAAAACAAAAATATGACAACGGGTGGTGAGTCCAAGTGGACTCCGCGGGTATATAGAAAGATATGCATGGCTCAACAGAAATAGCTGAAATAGCTATACAGAAACAATAGGATACAATCTCAACAGGAATATCAGAATATGCATAACTGAAAATAACAACTGACTATACATACCAGAAATCAGTCTATCCATACCATAAAAGACTCGTACCACACGAGCTAGTGCAGGGTCATCAAACCATACATAAGTATATCCTGTACGTACATGTCAAACAAGTGCAGCAATCACAATCAAAATGCACAATGCATTATATGCACATGATACAATGTCATGGTCACACCCTAACACCAGTCAAGCCACCGAGATAGGCGATACTGTGTCGGCTGAGTGGGTAGAGTTGTGACACTGTACGCACCCTGCTATCACTGCTCCTGAGTGACCGAGTGGACAGGATGCTGGCGGAGGACCACCCTCCTACCCCATGTATATATGAGGGAGCGTCGCTTTCATCTCCTCTGGTCTATGGGAAGAGAAGGGATGTCTGCCTGCTACCACACTCCGAAACCACTACCCCTGAGCGGTCGAGTAGAGCCGAACAGAGCAAATACACACACCCAACAGTATCCACTAACCCATAAGTGGTCATGTGTGCATATCATGTACCGGAAGACGATAGACTCAACCATAAGGGAGTCGCAGTTCGCCGGCATGCAACAGTGCAGGTATGGTGCATGACTCTCAGACATGCAACCCCTACCAAGTCATCATACATAACACAACCTATCATACACAGGTCGATCACAAGTATAATATCCTAACCATCATGTGTCTAGGTGCACATGCAAGTAATAACAGCAATCAAATCAATATAGATATCAAATGGCATGCAACAATAACCCAATCAGTCCATATCTAGACACACGTGCAAGCACGACTAGACTCAACCAATGCAACCATACAATGGTATGCTAATCTCTATCCATATACTCATGCTCATACCAATGCTATACAGAATCAGATAACAATAAACGAGACTGTATAGAAACAAATTTAGATAATATCCAAGGTCAAGCATAAGTATCAAGCAGGATAACCAAACGGTAGCAGATAAAGGTCAATAGCAGCCTACTGCATTAACAACAAATAGTCATGCATAAAGATAACGTGGATCTAAAGAAGACAAGCAAGAAGTACCCGCCTCAAAATAGGAGTCTGTATACGAAGAGAACCCCTCGTCTGATACTCCACAACTAAAAGTCCAAATCAATGCCCTGTATCAAAGGACATATTTAATAGCTATTACAAAATAGAATAGCAACTAGCCAGAAAATTCCTAAACCATATTAGGGTTTACCTAATTACCGTAATCATTTTAATTATCCCAAATTAGATGATTAGCACAAGTTTCCTCGATTAAGTTCAAACATAGGTTTAGTCCAAACCTAAACCATGATCCAACTCGACTTAATATTAGAACCCAAACTTGTTAGTAATATGAGAGAAGTGTCCTAAGGCAATCGCCTTATGATTGTAATCATTTATTTTAATAAATGAAGATTCACTATTTGAGTATACATGTTACTGTATTTGATTGAGATCTTAAACTCATTTACTGAATGTCCATAATACAATTCACAGCATGAGAGAATTTGTGATGAATTCACAAATAGTGATTATCTCTACATATGCAATTGTGAAGTATTGAAATTGTCCATAGTCGATGAATTGATAAAAACGGACACTATTAATTCTGTTGAGACTAGCATGGGTTATTCTCTAATCAGCTGATTCTCACTGGCTGGTGACATTGGGATGTCCGGAGATAAACATGAATGCTAGCTAAGGGAACTAGTTCATTGGAGTGACTGGCTGTAAAACTTCATATGGTAGTCTACATATAGACATGTCAGTGAAGTTTTACTACAGCTTAAGTGCGATGTTCCTTTGACTTGCGGTGTTCAAGTCATCTTGGTTATGGAGACTTATACTTTGACATCTTCAGTAAGCATCTCCAAGGAGGTGTGGACCCAGGATGATTGGGTATAAGCCGAAGAGCCGAAGTGCCCGAAGATGTTTAAGCAGCCTATAAAGGATTCACCACTCCTTGCGAGGAGATGTATACCCGAGGCCTATCGTCGGATTGTTACTCGAAGACTCTGGCCAGAGCATGACATGTTCAGAGTATGAAACTCTTAAATACATGAGAGTAATTAGAATCCGTAGGACGAGAGAACGTTACTTGGGCTAGGTGTGACGTAGTCAGCCTAGTGGGGACTGATACACATAGACCATGTCCTGAACCAAGTGGGTATAAGATGGTGAAGGGAATGGGGCACGATTCATTATAGCTGCTGAAGGGTTTCAGAATAATTTCTGAGGTCAACCGTTGATCTTTCGATTAATTGGGGATCATGATGTACTCCTAGGTGCCACTCATGATCGTTCTATAATTAGTGAATTATAAACGTCCAACATAAATCGAAAGCCTATTTAGTCACACGCACTACGAGTAATCCGAGGGATTTAAAACGAGTTAAAAATTGGATTTTCCGATCAAGAGAGATAAGTCGAATCTGAATTTTTCAGAGACGCATCGGAAGCATAAAATGGCTAAGTCTTTTGAAGGCTTATTGAACGAATTAAATGAGTTTAATTCATATGATCTTGGCTTGGGTTTGGTCGGCCAAAGAGGGTCCCTACCCTCTTTGTTTGGCCGGCCACATTAAAAGGGAGAACCAAATTGTTTGGTTTAAGTTATAAAATAAACTAAGTGTGGTTTGTTTTATAAAATTATGGATAATATAAATTTTATAAACCGAGATTTTGGTTTATTATTTTCATGGAAATTAAAATAAACTTGAATAGTTTATTTTATTTTATAAAATCAATTATGAATTGATTTTTCATGATAAGAAAAATTTATATAATAAAATTCTTATGAAATTTGATTCCATAAAGAAAAGGGAGACACGATTGTTTTTATTATAAATTAAATTATGATAAAAACTTGGCATGATGGAATAATTCATAGAAAAATTTATATGATAAATTTCTTATGAAAATTTATTCCATAAAAAAGGAGACTTGGCGGTTGAGAGGCTACTATATAAAGGAACCAAGGCAAGGCTTGGAAATCAATCTAAGAGATCTAGAAATAAGCCCTCTTTCTCTCTCCTTCTCTCCCTCTCCCTCCTCTAGTGCCGCCGGCCCTAAAAGGAGAACCCCTTTTGCCATGAGCTTCAAGCACCACCAAGCAGCTGCCGAAGAAGAAGAAGAAGCGGGCGCAACTCCTTCCTTCCTCCCGGAATTTTGATTCCGTTCTTCATTTGGTGGTTAGTCTTTCCATCTCTCTCTTGGTATTCTTGTCGTGCCTTTGGAGAATCTAGTAGTTCTTATCGGCACGAAACTCGTGGCTTTGCGAAGTCATCCCGAAGAAAACTCGGCGTGGACGCGAATAGAGGCGGAGCTTCCAAGGGACGCTACGGTTGGATCTCGTCCCTTTCTTCGAGTTACGCGAGGTAACAAGTAAATTAGTTTACGTTTCTGCAAAATTTTAAAATATATGATCATGTCTACACAACATAAGGTTGCATGCTAAATGTGTGGTTAAATAATTTGAGAAATTATTTATGGTAAATCTTCCGCTGTACATAATTATTTTATAAAATTACGAACCCGCATCCATGTCAACATGCACTCGGTTCCAACAAAACTAAAATCACAATACCATAGCCCTCCCTAACCCAACACATGGCTAAGGGAAAGACCATCTCAAGATCACCAAGAGTATAAACTCATGGATCATGCCAATTCTCTATTAATTTGACACTAATTAACCATTAAGCAACCCTGCAAATGAAACCCTATGATCCAAAGTCGATGTATTAAGATTATGTTTCAAATTTAGGGTTAGTCTTCCTTTAACCCAAGTAGGCATGCTACTGTCAACTTAATCGAATCATTTAACATACCATAAGCACATATGAAATTTCTATCAGCTCCTTCCACAGATTAATTCTAAACGAATCAATACCAAGACTACACTGCTAGCAAGATCAAAACCTACCACCAATTCAAGTATAACCTGACATAAAGAAATCTAGGCAAACAATAACAGAAACTACTCCATCACAGAGCAATTAACAAAGGTAACATGTAGAGGAAAACCTTTCCTTACCTGAGCCCGAGCAGCCCTCCACGGCAGGAGCTCCTGTTAGCACAGGAAAATGGCACATGCCAACTAGAAACAAATGCCCAAGTTTCAGTACTTAATCCAAAGAGAAGGAGCTGCTACCACAATCCAAATCACACTCTAATTCCTTGATCCCTCGCTGAATAAAAGTCTCAATCAGAGACAACATAAGGAGCTAAAACAATCAACTCATCCCTTACCTCAAATCCCAGTTGCAGACCCTCACAGCAAGCAGAAGATGAGGGATTGGAGCCCCATTACCAATTCCAATTTATGGAATCCAATCTGCCAGCACACACAAGGATTCGATTCATACTCAACCTCAGATCCAATTATTGTATACATGATCGTATCAGCTAGAGGAACCCTTACCCAAGTTGTTACCGGTGTCGATCCCTTGAACCAAGACCAACCACTGATCGGCGATGTATCGGCTCTCGAGTTCCTGGCTAAGTGAACACTAGCTCACCTCTGGTGGGGCTCCGATAGCGCAATGAACTCGTCGACCAAAGGAAACTACTGCGCTCCCAAATCGCCCGAAGTGAAATCCCTGACTCACACTCGCGAGGTGGTTTGGGGAGCGTGGAACCGGAGCTCAGACGCTTGCTAGATTCCCAAGGGCGAGGTTCGCCGGGGAGGTGGACGGTGAAGGACCCGAGGGTGGCGTCTGTTTCGATCGACAAAGGAAGTGGCGTGCGATAGAGACGCTGCCCTAATCGCCTCTTATCTGTTTGTCTTTTGCATTCAACTCCAATATTTACACTTAATTCAAATTGCACCCCTATATTTAGGATTTTACAGAAACCCCCCCCCTCTAATTTAAGGAAACCCCTACAACTTGTTTCCTTTTGGCATAAAGGCCCCTCAAACCTTAAATTTGGTCTCAGGTGTTGATGCAGTCTGACTCTCATTGTTGTTTTGGTGTTGACATCGATTTTAGTTTAGGTTGATGGTTATTATGATTATGGTTAAGTCCTGATCGGGGATTAGGCATGTTGTGGAAAATCCTAGCTTGGAGGGCTAGGTGTTGGAAAATCCTAACCTGGAGGGTTAGGTATGGAAAATCCTAGCTTGGAGGGCTAGGTGTTGAAAAGTCCTAATTCGGAAGGGTTGGGTGAAAATTCCTAGCTTGGAGGGCTAGGTGAAAAGTCCTAACTTGGAGGGTTAGGTGAAAAGTCTCAACTTGGAGGGTTAGGTGAAAAATCCTGGCTTGGAGGGTCAGGTCCTAGCTTGAAGGTCTAGGTGTGGAAAAGTCCTAACTCGGAAGGTTGGGTGAAAAGTCCTAGCTTGGAGGGCTAGGTGAAAAGTTCTAACTTGGAGGGTTAGGTGAAAAGTCCCAACTGGAGGGTTAGGTGAAAAACCCTGGCTTGGAGGGTCAGGTCCTAGCTTGAAGGGCTAGGTTGGATGAAACTCTAGCTTGGAGGGCTAGATTGGAGCCCCTGGATCGGTCTGGTGACCGATCAAGGAGTTGGCACGGTGCTCCTTCATGGATCGGTCTGGTGACCGATCCAGCGATGACTGATCGGACTGGTGATCGATCAGGGAGTATGCGTTTCACCCACTGGTTGGCTCCTGATCGGTCTGGTGACCGATCAGGGAGCACACAGTGAGGTTGAGTTCCCTTGCTGATCTGCTCCTGATCGGTCTGTGGACCGATCAAGATCACTGTGCAGATCGTTCTGAAGAACGATCCAGCGTCGCAAGTTCCTCTCTATAATCGATCAGGACGGAGCCTGATCTGTCTAGTCATGACTTGATCGGTCTGGTGACCGATCAGGAGGCTCCGTAATCGGTCTGGTGATCGATCAGGAGGTTTTGACTGTTAATCTCAGAAATCGCCCGATAAAGGGGTGGATCGGTCCGGTGATCGATCCACAACCTGGGATCGGTCTGGTGATCGATCCAGGAGAGTCCCAAAGAAATCACGATTCCTGATTGAGCGTTGGGGATCGATCAGGATGAAGCATGATCGGTCTGGACCCAGCCTGATCGGTCTGGTGACCGATCAGGAGGCTCTCTGATCGGTCCGGTGACCGATCACTTTAATTCAAATTGCACTGTCAGATGCTCTGATCGCGTCTGACTGTATCCGATTCTCTGCACTTTACATCTGATACATGATTTGCTGCTTGATATGCTTCTCTAATACTCTGATTAAGCTGCAGGTGACAGGGAAGGATTCAAACACTCAAGGAGAGTCAATGGAGACCTTTCCTTGGAGCAGGTTTGTCTATTTTTCCATCTCAGGTTGCAACGGGCACTGGTGCTGGATGGAGCTGCTGTCTGGGGCTGGTCTGAGGGAGGCTCAGGGAGTCCAGAGGAGCTCAGTGGTAGCTGATGGTTGCAGAGGAGCAGCTGGAGGCTGCAGGGAGATGGTGTCACCTGATACTCAGTGGAGGAACAAAAGGAGCGGAAGAGAGTTGGTTGAGTAGAGTTCGGCTGCTTGAGTTCTTGCTGCGCTATTGTCTTCTCCACATTTTGCTTGCGTGTTCTAGAGTTCCATCACTTTGAGCAAGCTACTACAATCTTGAAGCAATCATCCCTTGCTTGAGCACTTGGAGGAATGAACAAGAGGCTTCGAGTCCAACAGCGAGAAGACACGGGGAAAGGGTTCTTGCGTGAGATCGTCGCTGGGTGGAGCTCAGGAGGAAGCTTGCTACGTTCTTGTCTTTGCTAAGTGCTAAGTAAGATCTTTCTTGTGTTTCATTGTGCTTAAAACCATATCATTGATTGAAACGCTGTGGAGAGGTTACTCCACCGAGAAGGAGGTTGCTTTCTATCCGGTATTAACCGGGGCTTGATCTGCCGACGATCAAGGGATCGCCCGCCTTAAGGGCACGCCAAGGAGTAGGGACAAGTTATCCCCGAACCTTGTAAACCCTCCTTGTTAGCGATCTTGTTTGTTTGTTCTAGTTGTTTTTGTTTTCTGCACTTCTCTGTTTTCATTGTTTCTTCCGCTGTGCTACTAACAAATTGAGTGCAGAACTTTGAAAAACTTAAAGTCTAAGTGTTTGGCTATATTCACCCCCCCCTCTAGCCATCCGGGTTCCAACAAGTGGTATCAGAGCTTGGGGCTCTGTTTTTGCGGATTAACAACCAAGAGCTATCATCCATGGCTTTGAGAGAAGGTTTCTCCACCACCCGACCTCTCTTCTTTGATGTCACTAACTTTCAATATTGGAGATCAAAGATGGAGTACTATCTTAAGATGGACATCAACACTTGGTTCGCTGTGAAGGAGGGTTTTACCCCCTCCAAAGGATGATGAAGGCAAGGAACTTGAATCTTGACGGTGGATGGCCGAACAAACTCGAAAGAGTGAAGCCGACACGAAGGCGGTTGTCACTCTACAATGCAGCATGAACAAAGACCAACTCATCAAGGTTGGTCCTTTCACTAGTAAGACTTGTGGAACAAGCTCATCAAACTCCACGAGGGCACCCGAGATTCAAGAATCGCCAAGAGGGACTTGTTCCTCAATCAACTTCAAAATCTCTCCATGAAGGAGAATGAAACCGTGAGTTACATAGTCGGTTCAAGGAAGTCCTCAATGGGCTTCATTCGATTGATGAAAAGGTCGAGAATCACGACCTTGTGAGGTATGTGCTAAAAGCATTTTCAAGGAATGCTTTGTGGTCATCCATGGTGGATGCCTATAAAGTTTCCAAGGATTTATTAATTGTTAAGTTAGATGACTTGTTTTGTGAAATGGAATTGCATGAAATGGCTAACAAAGGCCCCAAGGAGAAGGGGACTGCCTTAGTTGCAGGGAACCGATCCAACAAGAAGAAGAAGGAGAAGAAGAAGAAGGAAGTCTCTTCATCTTCATCTTCTTCCGAATCCGAGTCCGATTCCGAGGAAGATGGCAGCGGGTCTTCTTCCTCCGAGATGGCAAATTTTGTGAGAAGAATGATGAGAAGGGGTCGACACTTCAAGGGTAAAGGTAACCCTAGTGAAGTTAAAGTTGATAAGACTAATGTATCTTGTTTTGAGTGTGGTAGGAAAGGGCACTTCAAGAGTGAATGCCTAAAGCTAAAGAAAAAGGAGGAGAAATCCAAAAAGAAAGAGGAAAAATCAAAGAAAAAGAAGAAGGCTTTGAAGGTCACTTGGGATGAGTCATCCTCAAGCTCATCGGATGAAGAGGAGGAGAAGAGCACAAGGCATGTGGCGCTCATGGCTCTTGGAGAAAAGAACAGTGATGAATCTTCCAACTCCTCAAACGCGGCTTCATCATCTTCGGATGATGAAGAGGTAACTTCTCCCGAGCTTGAAAAATGTTATAGAGTAATTGCATGTTTAACCAATATGTTGAAGAAGTCAAAGAATAAGGTTAAATCTTTGCAAATGGAAATTGAACAATTGAAAGCATCTAGGGATGATAACATTGATGATTTGCATGTTGAAATGTTAGAGGATGAGATTAAATTATTGAAACTTGAGGTTGGGAATTTGAAATCCTCTAAGGTTGAGGATGTAGATGATTTGCATGATGAACTACTAGAAGAAGAAAACAAATCATTGAAAAGTGAAGTTGAGAGACTCAAGAATATTCTTGAGAATTTCTCAACTAGCTCTAAGACCCTAGACATGATCTTGAATGCCCAAAGGGCAGTCTACAATAGGGCCGGTATTGGTTACCAACTCAAAGAACCTTCATTCGTGTCTTTGATGTCTAGGACTGATATGAGACAATCTAGGACACCCAAGGTTCAAAAGAAAGTTGTCAAGTCATGGGTACCTAAGTCTTGTTTAGTAGGTGCTTTAGGTCCCAAGGTTTGGGTACCTAAAATTTCTATTTTTCGAATTGTGTAGGTTATGATTGAGGGGGAGCATCTATCAACTTGGTTCGTTGATAGTGGATGCTCTAAACACATGACCGGGGATAGATCATTGTTGACCACGCTTCACAAGAAAAGTAGAGGTAATGTTTCATTTGGTAACAATGGTAGTCTTAAGGTCATAGGAATAGGAGATATTCAAATATCTGAATGTCTTAGAATCACAAATATCCTTCTAGTCAAGGGGATGACATTTAATCTCCTAAGTGTCAGTCAATTGTGTGACACGGGTTACACAATTGATTTTCAACCAAGTCAATGTCTAGTTAGACAACATGACACCTTGGACACGGTACTAGTAGGAACAAGAGTAGACAATATTTATCAAGTTTCATTTAAAAGTGCTACTAATGCTTTTGCTAAGTGTTTCATGTCAAAAGAAGAAGAGTCCACCCTTTGGCACCGGAGGCTAGCACATGTTAACATGAAGAACATCCGGAAGTTGGCCAACAAGGGATTAGTCCGTGGCTTACCAAGTATCAAGTATAAAAAGGACAAACTTTGTGATGCATGTCAAATGGGTAAGCAAACAAAATCTGCACATAAAGGTAAAAGCGATGTAAGTACATCTACTGCTTTAGATTTACTTCACATGGATCTATTTGATTATAGTACTATCATATCATTGAATGGAAGTAGATATTGCTTTGTTATTATTGATGATTTTACTAGATATACATGGACTTATTTTCTTAAATATAAGGACCAAACCTTAGATGTTTTCATTTCTTTTTGTAGAAGAGTTGAAAATGAAAAACCATCAACCATTAAGACAATTAGAAGTGATCATGGAGGTGAATTTCAAAATCAACGATTTTTAGAATTCTGTCAAGATAGAGGTTATAGACATGAGTTCTCCACTCCTAGAACACCACAACAAAATGGTGTTGTAGAGAGGAAGAACCATGTTCTACAAGAAGCTGCACGAAGCATGCTTAATGAATACTCACTCCCGAGTTACTTATGGGCTGAAGCTGTAAATACAGCTTACTATGTGCAAAACCGAGTCCTCATCCATAGGTTTTTAGTAAAGACTCCCCATGAACTTTGGTTTGGAAAACCACCTACGGTTAAACACCTTAGGGTGTTTGGTTGTAAGGTGTTCATCCTAAACACTAAGGACCACCTTGGAATGTTCACGGCAAAGGCTGATGAAGGTATACTAGTCGGGTATTCCTTAGTTAGCAAAGCCTATCGAGTCTACAACAAGAAGTCTAGATTGGTTGAAGAGTCTTCTGATGTTGTCTTTGAAGAAATTCCAAAAGTCAATGGTCAACCACAAGATGAAGCCCAATTCGAACTTAGGAGACTAAGTTTGACTGGGAGTCCAAATGTTGTTAATGGTGATGAATCCGATGATGGTGAGCCTAGACAATCCATAGATCAGCCGGATCCTGAGGCTGAGCTTGTGTCTAGTGAACTGATAAGTACCATTTTATTGATAATTTTAGATGTCAAAATCCATGTTTGACCCATGTTTTTCTTGCTTAATTGTGAATTTACCCTAGGTTTTAGAACATCCTCTTATTTTGGACTTAATTGCAAATTTGCATATATTGGGATTATTTGGCCATTAAATTTTTGATCTATTTTGTAGGCATGAAAGGTTCATGGACCTAGGGCATACTGGGTTAAACTTGAGTCGGAAGTGGACCCGGATCGAGTTATCAAGCTTCGGATCAATCCAGGCCGTCCGATTCAAAAGTGGCTAGATCTGAGCCATCCGGGACCATCTGAAGCAATCCGAGCTAGGGTTAGGGTTGATCAAGCACTCTGATCAAGATCTGAAGGTTTCATCCCAATCAGAGCTCATTCGACCGTTGGATCAAGCTCGAAGGGCTCTAGATCGTCCATTCAAAGATTAGGTTGATCTGGACCATCCGTTGCACATCTGGAGGATCCGAGCTTCCACGAGGCAGATCCTGACCCCTGATCATCATCATCAAAGTTTGGCTTAAATCAGAGCAAGATCAGCCGTTGGATTCATTCAAATCAATCTGATCCGTCCATTCTTATGTATTTAATCAAACTTCTCCACAGCATTCAGCTCGTCGCGTCTTCACCGCAACAGTCGCCTTCTTCGTAGTTCTTCAATTTTTTTCAAGCTTTTTCTTCAATCCGAGGCGCGACCACCTCAATTCTTTGTTTGGAACAAGATCTGGATCATTGGAGGATAGTTTTGTTGGATAATTTCAGCTCAATTTACGCCGGAACAGGGCAGTTTGAGGGTTTCGGCATCTCTGCTACCCAATCGCTTGTTTCTCGTCCACAAGCCATTTCCGATCATTTGAGCTACTTGTAGGGGTTCTCAGGTGAGCTCAGATGTTCCTCAAATCATCATCGCAATCCATCCGTTGAGATAGAAGAGATTGGACTGGAAAATTCCAGCTGCGTGTAGTTTGAGCAGAATCGACCGACTGAGCTATTTTCCAGTGAATTTCTGAGCTTAGGGGTTCGAGGCCAGCCCTTGCGTGACGAACAAAGGAGATCTCAAGCTAATGGAGTGATTGGGGTTTAGATTTTTTTGTTGAATTTCGAGTTATTAGCTGTAATCTCCATTTCTGTTCTTAATTTACAGTTTTGTCTTTGTTTCAGATTGTTCAATTTCGGTTATTGAATTGTTCCAGCTTAAATTAGGTTTAAATCCTTAAGTCAAGTAGTTAGGGAATTGTTTAGTGAACATTTGGTTTCAATTTCAGTTGGTTTCTTATTTTATTCTTGTGTATCAGTTGTGTATCAGTCTTTTAGCCCTGTTTTTCCATTTCCAACTTAGTTTCTGAATTTTTGTAGTTTCCTTCGAATTCAATTATGTTAGTTTTGATGCCTGCAATTTAAGACAGCATTTAGTTTACTAATTCAATTGATTTGAGTTGTTCAGCAATTTGGTTTTAATTCTGCATTTTTGGTTCAGCTTGTTTTTATCAATCCCTATTTCTGCAACTTGAATCCCATATCTGTGCTAGTTCGTTTCATTCTGCACATGGTAGCTATCATTGCTGAGGATGTATCAGTGAAGTGCTGCCTTTAGATTTCAGCCTTTGAATTCATTTGCTTGTGTGTTTGCATTCAGTTACATCTGAATTTCTGCGCATCATTCCTGCACACTATTTTTGCATTAAACGTTTTGAATTGTTTGTCAGCTTCAATTATGCAACTCTGAATTCATCACTCCTGAAGCCAGCTTCAAGCAGTGGATTTTGGTTGCCTGCTAGCTTTTTCATCCATTACATTGCAGCATTCGATTTCTGAAGTCAAACTTAATCTCTGCATTTGGTTTCTAGGATTCGTATCAGTCTATTTCTGCAAACACTGCAATTTCATTTCTGAAATTCGAGTGTCATACCTGCCATTGAGTCAGTTCGGAAATCCTCAGTGATTCTCTCTAAAATGGAATCAAGTGAGCTTAGTGTTAACCTCTGATTTCACTGCAGTTTGTTTCATTCCAAAGCAGTTGATATTAAGTTCTGAAATTGGGTTTCAATTTGTGTATCAGCCTTCCTTGTGTGCCACTACAGTTTCGGGATTTGCATTTGCTTGAGGAGTCTTTGTTCTATACGTTGTCTCTTATTCAATTGCTGTACATCAATTGATTAACATCAATTTACAGATCTGTATTTAGTCCAGTTTCAGCACATAAGCATTTTCCATTGAGTATCAAGTTGTGTCATTTCTGGTTTTGTGCTAAGTGTAAGTTTTGGCAGATGTTTCAGTGGTTTAGAGCTTGAATTCCTGGAAATAAACAAGTCTTTTAGTGTGCTATTGAGCTCTAGTTCATTTTGCTTCACAGCCAGCTCATCCTTAAACTTTAAGCTTCACTTATACCTATTAGTTTTTGGTTGCTGAAATTTTGAATCAAGTGAGATTCGGGAATTACCCTTTTGTCAAATCGTTTAGATTGAGGAGCATTGTTTTGATTCTCTTGCATTTGCATAAGACTTGCATTTGATTTTAAATTGTTTTCAGATTAGATTAAGTTGATTATTGGTTGAGTTTATCAATTGCCAGTACCTAGTTTTAATTTGTCCAGCTAGGTCCTTGCTTTTCTTTGTTTTTTCAATTCCGAATTGCAATCCAAAACCCAAATATTTATTTGAAACCCAAAAACATCAACGACACATAAACACGAGCTCGAATCAAACAAAATCTCAAATAGTCCCTAGGAAAAATACGACCTATGGCCCCTTTACTACGTTTTCATATTTTGATTGCAAAAAGGGTTTCCAGCAGTTTATAAATATTTTAAATTTGAGACCCACATTCGTGACAACTTAACCTAGTCTATTTCGTGGCCGTCAAATTTTTGGCGCCGTTGCCGGGGAAGCAACTAGTTGATTTGTTTGATTTTTGCTTGTGTGCTTATGGGCATATCATTTGATTCTATTTTCTTGTGCTTTATTTTTTGTATACGGTTACTGCCATTTTTCTTGTTTGTTGTGTGGCAGGGTTGTAAGATCAAAATGTTTTCACCAGAGGATTATACAGAGATAAAAGAGGCATTGATGGAGTTGAAATGTTGGTGTAAGGTGTTGGAATACCAACAAAGACATAAAGCTTATTCATCTACTTACCAGCAGCCCCATTCAACTTTTCAGCAACCAAACTATCAATTTCAACAAGGGCAGCCACAATGTCAGCCTCTCAACCAATTTCAGCAGCCCTATTCAGAATTTCAGCCTTTCCAGCAATTTCAACCGCCACAGCAAGATTTCCAACAGCCTTGCAACCAGAATTTTCAGCAAACAAATCAGTTTTTTCAGCCACAAGTTCAACCATCATTCCAAAACTTTCAGCCAAGTCAGAACTTTCAGAATGGGCAGCCACTATTCCAGAGTTTTCCGCCCTAATTTCAGCAATTCCAGCCCCAATTTCAGCAACCCTATCAACAAGATCAATCACCTTTTCAAGGAATTCAACAAGGGTACCAAGTTAATTCGAATTTCCAGCAACCATGTCAATTTCCACAGCAATTTCACCCTTGCAACCAGAATTTCCAGCCACAAGATCAGAATTTCCAGCCCACTCAATTTCAGTTTTCACCACCACATTCCAGCCTACTTATCAGCCCATTCAACCATTTGAGAAGCCTCAACAGCTCCCATTTCAGAATGCGCAGCCTACTCTTGGTCTTCAGCAACCTTATGCTACTTTTCAAGACCAACAAGAGCTTGAGGCTCAACAACAAAGGCTTGGGGAAATTGTGCAACAAAGACTTCAAAACCTCGGAAGGCAAATGGGACAATTGGCTAGTGATTTGAATCAGATAAAAGCCCAAGAATCAGGACAATTATCTTCTCAAGCTACTTTTAATTCTGAGAGCCCCGGAGTTGATTTTATATCAGTTCAAGGTGACCCTAGTGCATGGCCAAGTCCCTCTTCAAGTGATCTTGCACATTTGGTGGAAGAAGAAGAAGAAATCATTAAAATCAAGGCACCTACAGCATGCATTCCTCCGGAGATTCCTATTCAAAATCCATTTCCAAATTTTTCAGTTCAAGAAGAAGAAACTGAAGCTCCACAGGACCATTCTCATCTTTTATTTTGTGATGATAGTATTAGTGATGGTCCTAATTTTTCTAATGTTGTTGTTGCAGATATTACAGGAGAAGCATGCATAGGAGATGATTCCATAGGTGTAGGGGATTGCACTAAGCCTCAGGGACCACCACAAGATTTAGAGGATGAACCAGAAAGTGTAGGGACTTGCATGGTGGAAGCAAGAACCCAAGGATCACCTGCTTTAGTTGAGTGTCCACCAGAACCTGAACCTGAAGTGGAGCTTGAACATGATCAGGAGGAGAACACGGATACATCTACTCTTGTAGAACCTCCAGGTATTCTTCAGCACGCTCAGGTAAGTATTTCTCCTCTTTGTTCAAAAAAATTCAGAAATGTACCTAGTGCTGACTTTATTGGTTATGATGAATTTATTGATATACCTTGTGTAGAAACTGCTTGTGAAAATCTAATAGAGGTACCAAAAATTGATTTCATTGGTCGTAATGCATTACTTGATACATCTCTTGTAGATATGGATTGCGAAATAATTTTAGAGACACCTATAATTGATGTTGTTTGTTATGATGAATTACTTGATACATCTTTCGTGGATATGGATTGTGGAAAATTTTTAGAAGTGCCTGAAATTGATGTTATTTATTGTGATGAATCTCTTGCTATATCTTATGCTGAGGTTGAATGTGAAAAACTTATGGAGGTATCTGAGATTGATTTTATTGGCTGTGACACATTGCTTGATACATCCTCGATGGAAAATAATTGTGAAATTTCTATTGATGTGCCAAAAATTGATTTCTTTATTTGTGATGAGTTCCTGGATGCATTTTTTGTAGAAAATAATTGTGAAAAATTTATTGAGGCACCAAGAATTGATTTAATTGGATGTGATGCAGTTTTGGATACATTTCATGCAGAGACTGATATTATTTTATTTCTATCTTGCCCTGCACGCTTGAGAGAGGTATTACATTGTTTTGCAGGGTCTAGAAGACTTTTGGAGTGGGTGCTCCAACTGAACAGGCTCCAGCCTCCTAGAAGAACTTTTAAAAGGCATCAAGAAGGAGGAGTTGATTTTACTCTAATTCAAAGCACTCCACCTCTGACATGGGTATTGTACCTAAATTGCCTGCGGCCACCAGAGCAAATTTTTGTAAAGTTCAAGTGTGGGGGAGTCTTAATTCTCTCAGCCACCCATGTTCCTCCACTACCACGATGGAGGCTACTTTTTAATAGACTCCGTCCACCAGAAATAAAGGGGAGATTGTTCTTTCTTGCATTTTCCTTCACTTTTATGACTTCTAGAATTTTCCTTTAAATTGAGTCCTTGCTAATAAATGCATGAGTAGAATAGAATGAATAGGAGTCATTGTAAATACCTTGTTATTCCTTTTGTCACTTTTTCTTGCATGACTAGGAATAAATGTATCCCTCTAGGTTATCTTCATGTCATTTTAGAGTCTTTTGAAAATAAATTAAATTTGGTTGTTAAAACTTAGGATTTGAGCTCATGGATGAATTCTTGGATGTTTGAGTACTACTTGGTTTTAGATTCTTAATTGAGGACTTGAGATGAATTATTTTTGCCTAGTGAGAATTAGCCTTACTTTTGTGACACGCATATGTTATTGTACTCTAGAACTTGCTTAGGTTCTTTCAAAACCATATTTTAATGATTGGATCACATCTATGGAGGCTAATTAAATTGTTTCCCTTTTCCATATTATTCTTAGCAATGATCATACTTGATACATACTCTTTTCAATTTTCCTTTCTATTTTCCTACTCTTAACCCCATTTTTCTATGGATTTGTTTGCTTGGGATGTTTTCTTGATGCTACTTTGCCCTAGATGGACAAAGAATTAAGTGTGGGGGAGTGATTAGTGTTTTGGAAAAGTTTTGTATCAAGGAAGCATTTGGATCCAAAAAGAAAAAAAAATTCTTGCAATGGAAGGATGGAAACAATTACATATTGCATTGAGTTTGGTGTCAAGAATGAGCAAGAGAGGTTGAAGCAATTGGAGATTTAGATTCTTTACTACATTTTGAAGATTCAAGTGGAAGCATTGAAAAAAAATCTGAAAGAAAAAAAAAATGGCACACCAACAAAGAGAAAAATTCTTTGCCAAAAAGAAAAATTTTTTTGAGAAGGAGCATGTTTCGGCCAAAAGATCAGCAGCTGACCAAAACTGATCCAATGCAGAATGTTTGTGCCAAAACAGAGAATTTTTGTGCAGCTGGACAGATCTGAAATCAAGAAAAAAAAAAGAAAAGAGGCTATGCCAAGGTCTAAAAGTGGCACGCAATAGCAGAATTTCAGCTATACACTTTGAGAGAAGCTGATTGCAGCTGAACAAGATCAGCAGCTGAATCTAAACATGACTACTGAATGGAACAGCAAGGTGTCAAGCTGCTGGAGTGATACAAGATGAAATCCAACTTGCTGAAAAGAAATTTTGGAGTGGAACATTTAAATTCTCCATTAATAAGTGATGCTAACTAATGTGAAGAAAGTAGAGGATGCAAGGATGAAGAACTTAACCATTCTAGAGTCTGAAATTGAAGCCGTGGAGCTAGAATCTTGTGACGACCCACCTTTTGGTACTAAGCTTTAAGTTACTACTACTTGACTTCCCTTAACTTGCTCTAAATTTTTTTTTTCTTCCTTCTCTTTTTTTTTCAAAAAAAAACAAAACAACTTTCATTTTATTTGCAAGGATTTGACCCCTAGACCTCTTAGTTGTAACACTAGGATACTAACCAGCTGCTCTATACCATTTCCTTTTCAATGGTACCAGTCGACTGCTATATAGCCAGTCGACTGGTATCGGCCACAGCAAGTTTTTGGGCGCGGCACCAGTCGACTGGCCTCTTGGCAGTCAACTGGTGCATCGAACAGAAGCTACTGTTCGATAGGGCAGTCGACTGGTTCTGAACCAGTCGACTGGCACGCCTGAAAACCTGCATTTCAGACCTGAAAACTTGTTTCAAAAGTCCACAATTCACATACCTCCAATGTATACAAGACATAACTCCATTTCTATACTCTATACTAGTTTTATAAACATTTTAGCAACTCAAAACGAATCCATTAACTTGAAATTAGGAACTTTGCGAGATTTAACAAAACTATCAAAATATAAGCAAAACACTCTAGAGTTTGTACCAAACTTAACCTCTATGCGTAGTTTAAACAAGGTCATTCATTCTACCACTTCAAAACACCAAAACACATGTTCTACAAGACTTAGCCCAAAGATCTCTTCCACGGTTCCGCCGCCACTGAACATCAAAGCAAGTCCCTTCGCCTCCTTAACTTATGCTTTTTCTTTACCTTTATCTGCAATAGAAGGAAAATGCAACTAATAAGCGAATTGCTTAGTAAGTAAATCCTAACTCACAAATCCAACGATAAAGGATAAACATGCTCTTTTCAAGTAATGCTTGCTTCAAAACACATGCACTTGGAAATAATTACACATGAGAACTTTCATACACTTATCATGCTCAATCATGCTTAAAAATATTTACTAGCATCAAAACACTTGCAAACTTAACATGCTCATGATTTCTTTTGCAAACTTACTAATGATACATTTCCACACTTTCAAACACTAACTTCTTTGCTCTTTCTCTTTAACATGCTTGTAACATAACCATGTTATTGTTGGTGCAAGTTGCATCAATGATATTCATCTTTAAGTGTTTTAATGTTTGACAATATACTTAAGTCAGTGATACAATGAATAGACAAAGGGGAGCAAAAGTGAAGTAACCAAAGCTGAAGAAAAGTCCTAATTAAACTAGGCATCGAAACCCCAAGTCCTAGCGAAGGGCTGCTAGGCACCTAGCGAAGGGCTGCTAGGTATTGTAACTTTAAGACATAACGAAGGGATGTTAGGCACCTAGCGAAGGGCTGCTAGGTATCGTAACCCTAAGACCTAGCGAAGGGCTGCTAGGCACCTAGTGAAGGACTACTAGGCATAGAAGACCTAGCGAAGGGCTACTAGGCACCTAGCGAAGGGCTGCTAGGTATAGAAGACCTAGCGAAGGATTGCTAGGCACCAGGCAAAGGACCGCTTGGTAACAAAGACCTAGCGAAGGGCTGCTAGGCACCTGGCGAAGGACTGCTAGGAAATGAAGACTTGGTCCGAGGGACTAAGCAACTTAGCTGAGCGATCACTAAGGACAGGAGTAGAGACGGGTCAGGGTTTGGGCGTCTCGAGATCCGGAGTAATCGGAAGCTAAGTAAAAGTCCACCCGAAGGGCTGGGTGGCAACCGTCTCCTGAAAGGAGTAGGTGAAGGGCGAGTTCTCGGGGATAGGAACTCGTGCCGGTTCGACCTAGGGTTTCGTGCAAATCCGAAGTCCGAACCAAGTCCTTAAGTTTAATATTATATGCATATATGCTTTGTGTTTTTGTATCTTGCAGGTAACAAGAACCGGAGACAAAGCAAGCCTTGCAGTGTTAATGCAGGGTGCTACCCCAGTGTTGGGGGCGCCCCCAGTGTTGGGGGCGCCCCATGCAACCAGGGCGCCCCCAGCAAGGGGGGCGCCCCCAGGCAGTGCTAAAATAGCAGGTTTTCGTAAAGCAGGGTGAAGGTGTCAACCGGGGCGCCCGGAGCAACCGGGGCGCCCTGATTAGTAGCTGTTTTGCTGTTTCGAAGCCAGAACACAGGATAAGCCTCCACGGGGGCGCCCGGGTCATCCGGGGCACCCTGGTCAAAGGTCTTATCACCTGCGGCGAGGTAGGCGCAAGGATAAGAGTTGACCGAGTCTTCCGGGGCGCCCCCAGCGTCCGGGGCGCCCCCAGGAGGCCTATATAAGGGGCTTCGACCCCTCAGCTTCAAACACAACTTCCAAGAGCGATTCTGACCATTCCGACCGACGACAACGCACTAGAAACAAGGCTCTATGACCGGGAGGCTCCCGGAGGAAGTGTGCGGCACTTCGGAGGTCCAGATCAGCCAAGTTTCATATTTGTGTTCGGTTTGCTTTTAATTATTCCGCACTTTAATTTTCAATATCGTTTTGTAATTGCAAACTGTAAGACGGGTTTTCTCCGCCTCCGGAAATTTCGGAAAGGAGACCAATAGTGGACTCACACCGAGTACATAGGCCTTGGACGTACTGACCCAGGGGGGTCGGGAACCAAGTAAATAAATCCCGCGTGTCCTTCTGTTCTGCATTTATTTTTCTGTTTTTACTTTTCCGCTGCGCTACTAATTTTCTAAGTCTAGAATGAACGAGTTTTTCACGAGGTTTCCGCGAAAGATCTTCAAGGTCGATATTCACCCCCCCTCTATCGACGGCACCGGTCCTACAATTGGTATCAGAGCCGAGCCGCTCTTCACCGGACTAACCGCCAACGGAGCAAAGACGCCAGGAGTTGAGGGGGAGCCCAGGGGTGAATCAGGTATATTTTAAAATGTCCAATTTTAAATTCCATATTATCTGTTTCACATGCAGGGAGAGAGGGCACTACAAAAATCAGTGCCCTACTCGTAAGATTCGGTCTACATCACCGGTGGCGAAGGAGGCACCAGCGCCAGGAAACCGGAGGGACAAAAGTCATATCAGATGCTACAAGTGCGAAAAATATGGGCATTTCAAAAATAAATGTCCGGCGAAGGTACGTAAGATTTACATTCCAAAAGTTGTACAGTTTCCTGCACTATCCTTAGATAATTCAGTTAATTTTTCTGAAAAATTAAATTTACTGCATAGTAGATTAAATATTTTGCATGATA
The DNA here is from genome assembly GCA_024364735.1 of Boesenbergia rotunda. Lineage (NCBI taxonomy): Eukaryota > Viridiplantae > Streptophyta > Magnoliopsida > Zingiberales > Zingiberaceae > Boesenbergia > Boesenbergia rotunda. Next base: position 117,111 of record JAGFNQ010004841.1, read on the forward strand.
AATTACAAAATGTGAATACAACTAAAATATCAGAAATTAATTATTTAATTCAAAATATCAATTCAGAAATTTCTAATATTAATTCTGAAAATATTAATTCTGAAAATATTAATTCCGATAAAATTAATTCTGATAATTTTAATTCAGACAAAATTAATCCTAAGGATAATTCGGAATTCAAATTTGAAAATCCTAAGTATAATTCGGAATTCAAATTTGAAAATCCTAAGGATAAATCCGAATTCAAATTTGAAAATCCTAAGGATAAATCCGAATTCAAATTTGAATATCTTAAGGATAATTCAGAAATTAATTCTGAAAATCTCAAGATTAATTCAGAAATTAATTGTGAAAATCTTAAAGATAATCTAGATAATATTGAAAATATATCTGAGGATAATGTTGAAGATAAACTTCTCCTAGATAATAACTTAATCATAGATAATATTGAATATTACTATAAAACATTAACTAGTGGCCCAATTTACTCCACCTACTGTGAGAATATTGAAAAATCTAATATTAAGGAGGATATAGAATTTTCTAAAATAAAGGCCCTAATTAATGAAAATTACAAAAATTCAAATAAATTAAAATTATTAGAAAAACTTGAAAAGAAAGATAAGAATGAAGAAGAAATTTTTGAAATAATGAAAATGAATTTAAACCCACAATTATTAATTAATCATTATAATTCAAATTAAATCTTAATTTAATTCTAATTAAATTCAAATTAAATCTTAATTTAATCCAAATTAAATCTAAATTAAATTAAATCCAAATTAAATTCAAATTAATTCAAATTAAATCCAAATTAAATTCAAATTAATTCAAATTAAATTCAAATTAAATCCAAATTAAATTAAATCCAAATTAAATTCAAATTAATTCAAATTAAATCCAAATTAAATTAAATCCAAATTAAATTCAAATTAATTCAAATTAAATCCAAATTAAATTCAAATTAATTCAAATTAAATCCAAATTAAATTCAAATTAATTCAAATTAAATCCAAATTAAATTCAAATTAATTCAAATTAAATCCAAATTAAATTCAAATTAATTCAAATTAAATCCAAATTAAATTCAAATTAATTCAAATTAAATCCAAATTAAATTCAAATTAATTTAAATTAAATCCAAATTAAATTCAAATTAATTCAAATTAAATCCTAATTAAATTCAAATTAATTTAAATTAAATCCAAATTAAATTCAAATTAATTCAAATTAAAACCAAATTAAATTCAAATTAATTCAAATTAAATCCAAATTAAATTCAAATTAATTCAAATTAAATCCAAATTAAATTCTAATTAATTCAAATTAAATCCAAATTAAATTCAAATTAATTCAAATTAAATCCAAATTAAATTCAAATTAATTCAAATTAAATCCAAATTAAATTCAAATTAATTCAAATTAAATCCAAAATAAATTCAAATTAATTTAAATTAAATCCAAATTAAATTCAAATTAATTTAAATTAAATCCAAATTAAATTCAAATTAATTCAAATTAAATCCAAATTAAATTCAAATTAATTCAAATTAAATCTTAAATTAAATTCGAATTAATTAAATCTTAATTATTTAAATTAAATTCTAATTAATTAAATCTTAATTAAATATTAATTAATTTCAAATCAATTCTTAATAATTCAAATTCTAATCAATTAAATATTAAATAAGTCTAAATAATTCAAATTAATTCAACTTTAATTAATTCAACATCAATTAATTAATCCTTAATCATTATAATCTCCAATTAATTTTTAAATAACTTAACTTGAACTAAAATAAAACCTTACCCAAACCGCAACAATTAAATTAATAACATTAAATATGTCAAAGTGGGTTGACATATTCGCGGGTTCACACAACATGTATCAAATTGGGAATTTGATACATTTTTAGAAACTTAAATAAAATGCCTTGGACTTGTTTGACTCATGCACAATTGCCATGACATGCATCTGCTATTCTTTTAAAATATATGACATGTCATTCATATTTAAATTTTATGCATATATTAGAACGGCTATAGGAAAAAGAATAATTGAAACTTGACAACATAGTATTGGGTGGAGGTGAGATGATAGTACGTTAGGGAAGCCAAGTTGGCGGAACTAGCCGAAGCTACCGATCCAAAACCCAAACTAGTTAGACCAGAATTTTTCAAAAAGTAATTTTGAAAATGAAATTTCATTAAAAGGCTTTGTCAAGGAAAGGGTGGATGATCCCATAAGGCTACGGCCAAAGAAGGCCTAGTGCCTCGCCAAGACCTGGAAGCCAATTTTTGAAATTCAAATTCAAGTTACTTCTTGTCAAATTCAAATCTAACACAAGCTTCAATTAATTCTTAGAGTTAATAAATTGAGAAAAATAAATTAAGCATCTCACAATACACCTATAAGGCAACTATGCTTGTTGTATTGATACATCTAAAATGGATGAGATGTTAAGGACTAATGAATTGAAAACTATTTTTAAAAATTGTTTTTCAAAATGGTAAGAATATTTTCCTAAAAATTTATTTTCAAAATAGTGCTTCAACATAATAATGTTTTTATGGAATTCATGCCTGTCTGTTTGATTATATATATCATACATTTTCCAAAAATATATCTTTTCAAAAATTTGTTTGACTCACTCAATTAGACACAAGCCTCTTAGGACAACACTAAAGTTCCTTAAGGCACTTAGATAGAGTCAAATGGTGTTGGATGCAGGGGGAGTGTTTTCTTCTTTTTATTAAAAATATTTTTCGAAAACTGCACCTTAATTTGCATTACATATGTTTTCAAAATTATCTTCTTTCTAAATTATGACTTCAAAATTTATCTACTTAAAAATTATCAGTTTTTTGACTTTGATAAACCCTAAAGACACAGAGGAAATGTCCACTTTATGATTAACAAGGACTCCTAGGACGTGTCAAATTTAGGGGGAGTCTAACAAGTTTTAAATCATTTTGAAAATTATTATTCTTTTGATCTGAATCAAACCTTAAGACTCAGAGGAAGAGTACTTGTGGTCAACAAGCTTCCCGGGACTGGGTCAAGTTTAGGGGGAGGTCAAATTAAAAGAATTATTAAATATTTCAAATGTTTTCATGCGCGGTATTTTCAAATCCTGTTGAAAACACTAGCATATATTTTTAAAAGTATTATAGTGTTTTTTAAAAATTCTGTTAATATTTACTTGAGTTTGAATAATTTCCAGGACACTTAGGAAATTGTCCTTGTAGTTAACAAGGTTTCCTATGATTGTGTCAGACTGGAAAAGAATCCTAGTCAAGTAAGATATAATGTTTCAAAAATTACTTATATTTTTCAAAGTCTAATCTTTGCCAAAAATAGTTAGTATTTGCAAAATATGCATAATATTCATATTTTCCAAAATAGCATTCTTTCAAAAGTACCTAGTTTTCAAAAACTCAATACATTTTGCAAAGGTACTTATATTTTTCAAAAATTACTTATCATCTTTCAAAATATTTGTACCTTCAAAAATTTCTTTTTCAAAATATTGTCTAAAGTTTTCTGAGCTCATAATACTTAAGTATTAGTTTTATGCTATGTCTTCAAAATTTTATACTAAGTATTCTCAAAATACTCTCATTGTTGGCGCAAATATTTCTGTTTTTTTTGATGCATGACAAAGGGGGAGAGGTGTGCTTAAGTTAGAATTTTTTTTGGATTCTTACTAAAGGACCATTTGATCAAAATGTTTTACAAAACTAAGGTCATGTTTTAGTTTGATCCCAAGGATGGTAAGTTAGCCCCTTAAAACAATCTAACTTAAGTTATTGTCAAACATCAAAAAGGGGGAGATTGTTGGTGCAAGTTGCATCAATGATATTCCTCTTTAAGTGTTTTAATATTTGACAATATACTTAAGTCAGTGATACAATGAATAGACAAAGGGGAGCAAAAGTGAAGTAACCAAAGCTGAAGAAAAGTCCTAGTTAAACTAGGCATCGAAACCCCAAGTCCTAGCGAAGGGCTGCTAGGCACCTAGCGAAGGGCTGCTAGGTATTGTAACTTTAAGACCTAACGAAGGGATGTTAGGCACCTAGCGAAGGGCTGCTAGGTATCATAACCCTAAGACCTAGCGAAGGGCTGCTAGGCACCTAGTGAAGGACTACTAGGCATAGAAGACCTAGCGAAGGGCTGCTAGGCACCTAGCGAAGGGCTGCTAGGTATAGAAGACCTAGCGAAGGATTGCTAGGCACCAGGCAAAGAACCGCTTGGTAACAAAGACCTAGCGAAGGGCTGCTAGGCACCTGGCGAAGGACTGCTAAGAAATGAAGACTTGGTCCGAGGGACTAAGCAACTTAGCTAAGCGATCACTAAGGACAGGAGTAGAGACGGGTCAGGGTTTGGGCGTCTCGAGATCCGGAGTAATCGGAAGCTAAGTAAAAGTCCACCCGAAGGGCTGGGTGGCAACCGTCTCCTGAAAGGAGTAGGTGAAGGGCGAGTTCTCGGGGATAGGAACTCGTGCCGGTTCGACCTAGGGTTTCGTGCAAATCCGAAGTCCAAACCAAGTCCTTAAGTTTAATATTATATGCATATATGCTTTGTGTTTTTGTATCTTGCAGGTAACAAGAACCGGAGACAAAGCAAGCCTTGCAGTGTTAATGCAGGGTGCTACCCCAGTGTTGGGGGCGCCCCCATGCAACCAGGGCACCCCCAGCAAGGGGGGCGCCCCCAGGCAGTGCTAAAATAGCAGGTTTTCGTAAAGCAGGGTGAAGGTGTCAACCGGGGCGCCCGGAGCAACCGGAGCACCCTGATTAGTAGCTGTTTTGCTGTTTCGAAGCCAGAACACAGGATAAGCCTCCACGGGGGCGCCCTGGTCAAAGGTCTTATCACCTGCGGCGAGGTAGGCGCAAGGATAAGAGTTGACCGAGTCTTCCGGGGCGCCCCCAGCGTCTGGGGCGCCCCCAGGAGGCCTATATAAGGGGCTTCGACCCCTCAGCTTCAAACACAACTTCCAAGAGCGATTCTGACCATTTCGACCGATGACAACGCGCTAGAAACAAGGCTCTACGACCGGGAGGCTCCAGGAGGAAGTGCGCGGCACTTCGGAGGTCCAGATCAGCCAAGTTTCATATTTGTGTTCGGTTTGTTTTAATTATTCCGCACTTTAATTTTCAATATCGTTTTGTAATTGCAAACTGTAAGACGGGTTTTCTCTGCCTCCGGAAATTCCAGAAAGGAGACCAATAGTGGACTCACGCCGAGTACATAGGCCTTGGACGTACTGACCCAGGGGGGTCGGGAACCAAGTAAATAAATCCCGCGTGTCCTTCTGTTCTGCATTTATTTTTCTGTTTTTACTTTTCCGCTGCGCTACTAATTTTCTAAGTCTAGAACGAACGAGTTTTTCACGAGGTTTCCGCGAAAGATCTTCAAGGTCGATATTCACCCCCCCTCTATCGACGGCACCGGTCCTACAGTTATCATACACAACAAAACATACACTTAAGGAAATTGAAACACTTACATATACTCATATACTTCAAAATAATAATCAACTTTCTCAGACCTTGACAATGTAGCTGGTATCAGTGTACCAATGCGCGCATCCCTAATAGGTTTCGGGGTAGCTAGCCACCGCACCCTATTAGAGCTTCTTTCTAACTTTCTGTGGGCCTCTCTTTTGCCCGGTACATGTCCTTTTACAAAAGTAAAATACTTTCTTACTCATAATGCTTGTATTTATCAAGCTAACTTTCTTTTTTTCATAAACTTTGCACTATAAACCTTTACCTTTTCTTACTTGGAACTTCCATCGAGCACCTTGCGTGCCCTTAACCCAAAACTCAATTTTGGGACTTTTCAAGAACTTGGTCTCCCATACTTAGATCACATATATAAAAATCTACTACAATTCAAGTTCTATGATTAAGAACATGTATTCTTGAGAAACTTAATCACACAATAAACAATATTCTCCAAGCATGCATATAAATCACAAAATCAAGGTTCTACAACGAGAAAACTACATGCGAAGCTACTCCTATTGCAGGTGAGTGATTTACTTACCCTTTTCTTGAAGAAAACTCACTAAGTATCTCGAAATTCCTAGTGTAGGGCTCTTTTCCTCTTCCTTTGCAAGAAATCTCCACTCCTTAGCCCTAGGGAAGAAGCCCTAGGCTCTCCACTCAAGAGGAGGAAGAAGGAGGAAGAAAACCCCTTGTTTTCTCCCTGTTTTCGCAGCTCCCAACCCCTGCTCGCGCGGCCTCCCGAAACCCTAAAAGGGGTCTTAACACAACTTAAGTGGGAGTTTGAATACCTCTTAATGAAACGGGCTAAATCAACTATAATATTATTTTGTTTCATCCTTTTCTGTGCTTGATACCTTAGCCCAGCCGGTTTCTTGGATTCGCTTAAGTCTTGGCTTGCCTTGTGGTTGCGGGATCGATCCCCACTGGGACCCTTTTAATTTTTTTTTCTTATTTTGATCCGAAAAATGCTATAATATTCCGAAAAATGCTAGAAAAATTCCTAAAAATCCCTAATAATACCAGAAAATTATTGGGTGTTACAAATCTGAAGCAGGAAAATGCAGGAAAAGTTCTAAACAATTGCAGCAGAAATGGGTGCCAAAGGGAAGAAAAGGAAAAAAATTTCTGTAAGCCATCTTGGATTAGGAATTGGGTTGGCAAGCTGAACTGTTCTGAACTTAAACTAGTGCAAGAATCTGCCGAGTGCTGAAATGCAGCAAGAGCAGGAAAGACAAGCTGAGACTGCAGCTGAAGAAAAAAAAAGCAAGAAAAATCAGATTGGAAGTGCTAGGATTGTGGTTGAGTTTTGGCACAGATTAGTATCAAATGGAAGCTGAATTTGGGATTGGAAATTAGTAATGCAGTGCTGAATTGACACAGCTGATCAGAACAAGATTGAATTTCAGATCGAAACAGAGAAAGAAAGGAAAAATCAGTGAAGCTGGAATCAGAAAACAGCTTGGGATCAAAATCGAAAATGCAGTTAAGTTGATGCTAACTGCTGCAAAACGTCAGAGAATTGCAAGGTCTACAAGTAATGCCGTGGAGCTGTCCAAATAAACAAGACCTAGCTGCCAACACAAACAGAAATCAGCAGATAAAAAAAATGAAACAGAAAAAAAGAAGAAGAAGCAAATGGCACAAAAATTGAAATTTTGGCTCCATGAGATAAGTGAATGTTTTTCTCATCCGGATTTAAGCCTTGCTCCAATACATTCTGACCTTGCTAGAGGATAAAAGAAGAGAAAAAAAATTAGAAAAGAGAAGAAAGAAACAAAGTTGGCACGCAAGGTGGAAGTTGGCACATTGAGATCAATAGGTTTTTCTTCATCCAAATCAAAGGAATTATTCAAGTTTGACTTCACCACACTTTTTGATTTCACTAGAGGACTGCAAAGAGGGCAAAGCACATTGGAAACATTCTTGAGCAACCAAGTCTCCCACTTTATCTATTTTTCCATTTTCTTGGTTTTTACTTCATTTCTTACCATTTTCCATGTTTTCACTTGTGTTTGTAGATATTGATCCTAATCATGAATAATGGTGGAGATTAGATAACAAGCAAGCCTATGGTAGTGCAAGAAGCATGTGTGTTTGAGTGAGCTCTACCTCCATCATCAACTTAGAACTTAAGGAGAGAGCCACCAAAATTTTCCTTGAAAGGCTAGTGAGTTAAATTCATCTCAATGAATCATGATGCATGAAAAGGCTAAGTTGTTGATTTAAGGACGAAATACTAATCCATAGAGCTTAGATTTTTGAGAATTGACAACCTTAGGTAATTTCTTTTCATTTGCTTCTAATTATGCTTAAGAAAATCTAGGGGATACATACTTAGTGGTTTCGCGAGACGCTCAAGCTTAAGTGTGGGGGAGTTGATAAGTACCATTTTATTGATTATTTTAGATGTCAAAATCCATGTTTGACTCATGTTTTTCTTGCTTAATTGTGAATTTACCCTAGGTTTTAGAACTTCCTCTTATTTTGGACTTAATTGCAAATTTGCACATATTTGGATTATTTGGCCATTAAATTTTTGATCTATTTTTGTAGGCATGAAAGGTTCATGGACCTAGGGCATACTGGGTCAAACTTGAGTCGGAAGTGGACCCGGATCGAGTTATCAAGCTTCGGATCAATCCGGGTCGTCCGATTCAAAAGCGGCTAGATCTGAGCCATCCGGGACCATCTGAAGCAATCCGAGCTAGGGTTAGGGTTGATCAAGCACTCTGATCAAGATTTGAAGATTTCATCCTAATCAGAGCTCATTCGACCGTTGGATCAAGCTCGGAGGGCTCTAGATCGTCCATTCAAAGATTAGGTTGATCTGGACCATCCGTTGCACATCTGGAGGATCCGAGCTACCACGAGGCAGATCCTGACCCCTGATCATCATCATCAAAGTTTGGCTTAAATCAGAGCAAGATCAGCTGTTGGATTCATTCAAATCAATCTGGGACGTCCATTCTTATGTATTTAATCAAACTTCTCCACAGCTTTCAGCTCGTTGCATCTTCGTCGCAACAGTCGCCTTCTTCGTAGTTCTTCAATTTTTTTCAAGCTTTTTCTTCAATCCGAGGCGCGACCACCTCAATTCTTTGTTTGGAACAAGATCTGGATCATTGGAGGATAGTTTTGTTGGATGATTTCAGCTCAATTTGCGCCGGAACAGGGCTGTTTGAGGGTTTCGGCATCTCTGCTACCCAATCGCTTGTTTCTAGTCCATAAGCCATTTCCGATCATTTGAGCTGCTTGTAGGGGTTCTCAGGTGAGCTCAGATGTTCAAATCATCATCGCAATCCATCCGTTGAGATAGAAGAGATTGGACTGGAAAATTCCAGCTGCGTGTAGTTTGAGCAGAATCGACCGATTGAGCTGTTTTCCAGTGAATTGCTGAGCTTAGGGGTTCGAGGCCAGCCCTTGTGTGACGAACAAGGAGATCTCGAGCTAATGGAGTGATTGGGGTTTAGATTTTTTTTGTTGAATTTCGAGTTATTAGCTGTAATCTCCATTTCTGTTCTTAATTTACAGTTTTGTCTTTGTTTCAGATTGTTCAATTTCGGTTATTGAATTGTTCCAGCTTAAATTAGGTTTAAATCCTTAAGTCAAGTAATTAGGGAATTATTTAGTGAACATTTGGTTTCAATTTCAGTTGGTTTCTTATTTTATTCTTGCGTATCAGTTGTGTATCAGTCTTTTAGCCCTGTTTTTCCATTTCCAACTTAGTTTCTGAATTTTTGTAGTTTCCTTCGAATTCAATTATGTTAGTTTTGATGCCTGCAATTTAAGACAACATTTAGTTTACTAATTCAATTGATTTGAGTTGTTCAGCAATTTGGTTTTAATTCTGCATTTTTGGTTCAGCTTGTTTTTATCAATCCCTATTTCTGCAACTTGAATCCCATATCTGTGCTAGTTCGTTTCATTCTGCACATGGTAGCTATCATTGCTGAGGATGTATCAGTGAAGTGCTGCCTTTAGATTTCATCCTTTGAATTTATTTGCTTGTGTGTTTGCATTCAGTTACATCTGAATTTCTGCGCATCATTCCTGCACACTATTTTTGCATTAAACGTTTTGAATTGTTTGTCAGCTTCAATTATGCAACTCTGAATTCATCACTCCTGAAGCCAGCTTCAAGCAGTGGATTTTGGTTGCCTACTAGCTTTTTCATCCATTACATTGCAGCATTCGATTTCTGAAGTCAAACTCAATCTCTGCATTTGGTTTCTAGGATTCGTATCAGTCTATTTCTGCAAACACTACAATTTCATTTCTGAAATTCGAGTGTCATACCTGCCATTGAGTCAGTTCGGAAATCCTCAGTGATTCTCTCTAAAATGGAATCAAGTGAACTTAGTGTTAACCTCTGATTTCACTGCAGTTTGTTTCATTCCAAAGCACTTGATATTAAGTTCTGAAATTGGGTTTCAATTTGTGTATCAGCCTTCCTTGTGTGCCACTACAGTTTCAGGATTTGCATTTGCTTGAGGAGTCTTTGTTCTATACGTTGTCTCTCATTCAATTGTTGTACATCAATTGATTAACATCAATTTACAGATCTGTATTTAGTCCAGTTTCAGCACATAAGCATTTTCCATTGAGTATCAAGTTGTGTCATTTCTGGTTTTGTGCTAAGTGTAAGTTTCGGTAGATGTTTCAGTGGTTTAGAGCTTGAATTCCTGGAAATAAACAAGTCTTTTAGTGTGCTATTGAGCTCTAGTTCATTTTGCTTCACAGCCAGCTCATCCTTGAACTTTAAGCTTCACTTATACCTATTAGTTTTTGGTTGCTGAAATTTTGAATCAAGTGAGATTCGGGAATTACCCTTTTGTCAAATCGTTTAGATTGAGGAGCATTGTTTTGATTCTCTTGCATTTGCATAAGACTTGCATTTGATTTCAGATTGTTTTCAGATTAGATTAAGTTGATTATTGGTTGAGTTTATCAATTGCCAGTACCTAGTTTTAATTTGTCCAGCTAGGTCCTTGCTTTTCTTTGTGTTTTCAATTCCGAATTGCAATTCAAAACCCAAATATTTATTTGAAACCCAGAAACATCAACGACACATAAACACGAGCTTGAATCAAACAAACTCTCAACTAGTCCCTAGGAAAAATACGACCTGTGGCCCCTTTACTACGTTTTCATATTTTGATTGCAAAAAGGGTTTCCAGCAGTTTATAAATATTTTAAATTTGAGACCCACATTCATGACAACTTAACCTAGTCTATTTCGTGGCCGTCATGAACCCATTCAAGAAGCACCACCAACACCTAGGCAAACTAGATTAGCCTCTAGTCATCCCCAAAACTAAATTGTTGGAGACATCTACCACGGGGTTAGAACTAGATCATTCTTTAGGAATGAGGCTAATGAAGTTGCTTTAATTTTTGAAATTGAACCAAGAAAAATTGATGAAGCATTAAATGATCCCGATTAGATCATTGCAATGCAAGATGAACTAGGTCAATTCGAAAGGAGTCAAGTTTAGGACTTAGTCCCTAGACCTAAGAAGACCACCATCATTGGAACCAAATGGGTCTTCAAGAATAAATTAAATCATAAGGGAGAAATCATTAGAAATAAGGCACGCTTAGTAGCCAAGGGCTATAGTCAAGTTGAAGGCCTTGATTATGATGAGACCTATGCTCCCGTGGCACGATTAGAGTCCATCCGATTGATGCTTGCATTTGCAGCACATCGAGGTTTCAAGTTATATCAAATGGATGTCAAATCGGCCTTTTTAAATGGTTTAATTAGAGAAGAGATCTATGTCGAACAACCTCCGGGGTTTGAGAGTACCAAATTTCCAAACCACGTATTTAAGCTCAAAAAGGCACTTTATGGCCTTAAACAAGCACCCCGAGCTTGGTACGAGCGGTTGTCAACATTTCTAATTGAAAAAGGCTTTGTAAGAGGCCAAATAGACCCTACACTATTTCTACGGAGAGATGGTGACAATATTTTTGTAGCCCAAGTATATGTTGATGACATAATTTGTGGCTCAAACAATAAGGACTATTTAAATGAATTCATTGGATACAGGGAAAATGAATTTGAAATGAGTCTAGTGGGAGAGTTGACTTTCTTCCTTGGACTTGAAATCAAGCAAACCCGAGATGGGATCCATGTGCACCAATCGAAATACACACAAGAAATGCTCCGTAAATTCAATATGAGTGATTCAAAAGAGGTGACCACTCCCATGGCTACAAACACAAGATTAGACAATGATGAGAGTGGTAAATCCGTTGATTTGACTCAATATCGGAGCATGATAGGTAGTTTACTATACCTTACAGCTAGTCGACCTGATATTCTTTTTGCTGTGGGTATGTGCGCTAGGTATCAAGTTTGTGCCAAGAAATCTCACTTAATCGCTGTTAAGCGAATTTTGAGGTATCTCAAAAGCACAATCGGAGTCGGTCTGTGGTACCCCCGTACCGAATCGTTTGATCTAATTGGCTATACCGATTCTGACTACACTGGATGTAAGTTGGATCGGAAAAGCACAAGTGGGGGTGCCAATTTCTAGGATCAGCTTTAGTTAGTTGGTCAAGTCGGAAGCAACATTGTGTTGCTCTCTCCACGACCCAGGCAAAATATATCTCCATGGGAGAGAGTGTATCACAATTGTTGTGGATGATTCACACTCTAGAGGATTATAGATTAAGCTACAAAGGTGTGCAAGTGTTGTGTGACAACATTAGCACAATTAACCTAACCAAGAATCTAGTCCATCATTCTAGAACCAAACATATTGAGGTGCGTCACCACTTCATTAGGGATTATGTAGCTAGGGGAGATATTGTACTCTCATATGTAGAGTCCAAATCAAACCTCACTGACATTTTCACTAAACCACTCTCCAAAAACGAATTTAGTTTCTTAAGAAGGGAGTTGGGAATGTGTCGTGCTTCATAGCTTTCAAAATGCATTCAAACCCCTCTATGATTATTTCGAAATTGTTGGGAAACAAGTGGGTAACTTTGGGAACATCTCACATAAACTATAAGGTTTACCAAAATGTTTTTGTTTGCTAGATATGGGGTGAGATGCTAGGATCAACTCAATTTCTCAAAATGTCAATGCATCCCTTGAGAAATTAAGTTGACAAGATAAAAATCACTTCGGTGACCAAGTATAGGGAAAACCAATGCATAACACATGTGTATTTGGCACCATGATCATACTTGGACATTCCAATCAAGGAAACATGATTGGAAACCTGATTTTGACATAACTTTGATTGAAATTATTTGAGTGATTGTTGATTGAGTTTGACTCCACTTGGGTGGAGCAAAGTGATTTGTTTGGACCATAAGTGTTAGTGAGAGCCCTAGAGCCAATCATGTGATGGTTGTTGTATGGACTCATTGTATCATATTTCATATATATATATAAAGGCATTTGATTATGGTTATTATACTTACTTGTATTGGTGCCAAATAACTAAGTGTAATAACGTCCTTGGTAGTAGGTTCATATCTATATCAATCGATTGGTTGAATCGATAGTGAGATGGTATAGAGAACACTACTCTTAATTATTCCTAGTCAAGTATTAACATTCAGGGACAATGTTAATGCATAGAGACTAGCATGTAGGTCAACACGATGACTTGATATCACAAGTCATGGATATGAGATATCAAGTTGACACATGAGTATGCATTGGAGAATGTATACTGAATGACCCACCATGAGAAAGTATCATGGATCGTTATATGAGTGTCATATACTTTCTCATGTGACTATTAGTATGACTATTAGTCCTTAGACCTGAAGTCACCATAGTTCCCTACATAAGGAGTTATGTACTTTGGTTTCATCAAACGTCACCCGTAACTGGGTGGACTATAAAGGCGATTACTGGGTATGTAACAAATTATGCGGAGGGATGTGAGTGATGTAGATGGGATCTATCCCTCCTATATGACGGGAGAGATATCATAGTCTTGATAGAGTGAGATCACTAAGTGCATGGCCATGCCCAAATAAGGCAATATGAGATATTGAGCTTATTTGATTATAGTGAGTCTACTTGGAGTTCAAGACACATAGATTGATTGGAGGATGACACGGTCTATGCTTCATAGAAGATCAATCTAGATATCGACGATAAAAGGACATTGTCACATATTATGAAAGTCATAATTAGTAGTCACATTGGTGATGTTGGATCTCAACATTCTTGTAACTTGGGTAGCAATGATGTGTTGCTAGATACCGCTCATTGCTTATGTTTCTAAGAGGTTAGAAGCATTGCCAACGTTACAAGAACCTATAGGGTCACACGCAAAGAACAAATAGATGGAGAAAAAAAAATGAAGTCAAGTTTGACTTGGCTAAATATGGAAAGTCCATAAAAGGCAAGTTTGACTTGACCCAAATCCAAATCAAGTTTGACTTGACTTGGTTCCACTTCAAGTTAGACTTGACATGGGAGAAGAAATGGAGTCAAGTTTGACTTGACTAAATATGGAAAGTCCATAAAAGGCAAGTTTGACTTGACCCAAATCCAAATCAAGTTTAACTTGACTTGGTTCCACTTCAAGTTAGACTTGACATGGGAGAAGAAATGGAGTCAAGTTTGACTTGACTAAATATGGAAAGTCCATAAAGGCAAGTTTGACTTGACCAAAAGGCCACCTCATCTTGACTTGACCAAGTGATGACTTGGCTTGGTATTTGACCAATGATGATGCTCCACATCATCTCCAAAGGTTGTAACCCCCCATTTGAATTTGAATTCAAATTGAAAGGGGATTATGGCAGGCCACTTAATGGCCATTAATGGCCATTATGGCCGGCCACTTAATGGCCATTATGTGGCCGGCCACAATGAGGGAAAGAACTCCAAGTGTTGGTTCCATTTTTCTTATCGGGTGTCTTCTCTTCTTCCTCCTCCAAGTGTTGGTGTTCTTCTTCTTCTTCTCCTCTTGGCTGAATCCTTGAAAGATGCTAGCACACCTAAAGGGTTTCCTCCATCCACTTTGTTCGCGTGGATACTTCTAGAGGGACGGCACTTGACGTCCTAGAGATCCGACATCAAAAGGAGCGAGCGGGATTAAGCGTGGCACGCACCAAAGGTAAAAATGGTTTATCCCTCTTTAGATCTAGGAGTAGATCGAGTTTTGAGCATGAAATGAATACGTGATTTTTGTTTCGGAATTGTTTTCTTCGCACGAGATCCATGGCTTTGGGTTCTCGGGGTTTTCGCGACGTGAAAAGGCGGTTTTCGCGGCCCGAAAAACCCAACAGTGGTATCAGAGCCACGTGCGAAGCACGTATTTATTTTTTTTGTATGGGATACAAAATTTAGAGTAGTTTATGATTCTGTAATTTTTCTAATTTTTAGGATTTTATGAGTATTTTTCTCGTTGAGGCGAAGGAACGAGTGCGAAGCACTTGTACACTTCGACCACCAAGAAAAACTTCTCCGAAACGGCAAGTTTCGCCAAATAGATTTTGGGACAGCGGGTTAGGCACTGTTAGATCACGATACGACACTCACAAAATTAATTTCGTGAGTAGGGGCGCCGCCCCTAACCCCGCAAGGGGCCTTGTCACGTGATTGTGCCCGAAACCCGCTTAACGGGACCGCCGTGGAGTTGTGACTCATAAAATTCGTAAAATACATAGAAAAATTGGATAAATTTCTGTAAAATACATAATTTTGAATTATGTACAGTAGTGTGATGGTCATGGCCCAAGACCCTATTTTAATTAGATTAAAATATGTGTGTAATTCATATTACGACCTGCGTGCCGTTATTTGTGTTGTGTGTGTTGTATTGTGATTGCGACCTGCGTGTCGGCCTTTTATTTATTATTTCTGTTAAAATTAGTTTAAGACTCGAATGTAACTCGAGTATAAATTTTGTAATGTATAAAATTGAAGATGAAGGAAATTTTGGAGAAGACGGACTCGTGGGAAGCAAGCCGACAACACATAGGGTTCTGGAAGGAGGAGCTTGGAGAAGCTGCTGCCTAGACCCTAGGTTGACCAAAGGATCTTCTCATTGGCTTGAGAAGATCTTAGTAGGGCCATGACTAATCACACTTTAATTTTCTTGTATATTTTATTTTTGCTTATATGTATGTGATGCATGTTAGTATAGAATAGAATATACATGAGTGTATGTGATGCACATGTAATGTGGGAACCACATCTTGATGTGCACCTAATACACATTTAGGTTAAATTAGATTTAATAAATGCCTAAATACGATGCACATCATCGATTAGATTAGATCTAAATCGAAATCAACTCGTATATGCCTAACGAGCCTTGATACCCATCACTACCACGATCATATGCGATTGTTGAATCTGCCAAAGCAGAGCAATGCATTTAATCGTAGTGGGATGCGGAGGGACAACCTTGGTCCCGCCTATCACGCTTGGGTTAGATTGAGCTCAATTAGATTGAGTAACTAGTTAGCTCAATTGGATCGAGCCTAACTATAGGCATACTCCAATAGTTGGAAAGGTAGGACAAGATCGCATTTATCAATAGTCTTGGGCGATTTAGCCAAAGCTAACTCAAGATTATTCATAAATGTTAATTCTTGATCCTATAAACAAGAGTTGCATAGAGATGTAATTGGTAATTAGTACCTACCGATCATACTAAGTCTTGGGCGATTTAGCCAAAGCTAACTCAAGGCGTAGTATGATGTGGATCTTGACCTACGAGAATTATAGTTAGTTGGTGTGGATCTAGTAGTGTGGTTTTACCACATCTATGACTCGATTCTACCAAAGCCCTATAATTCAGTAGGAGCATCATTTAATTAAAGGCCTAGTTAAATGATAAATAAAATATGATATAATGGTGGATATTTATTTTCTGCATTTTATGTTATAGATTACCATGTCAAACACGAACACTCTCTCTCTACGATCTGTTCTTGAGAAGGACAAGCTCCTAGGAGCTAATTTCCTGGACTGGTACAGGAATCTAAGGATAGTCCTCACGCAGGAACGTAAGCTGTACGTTCTGGAGCAAGCAGTTCCTGATGCACCACCAGCCTCTGCCGCTCGTAGTGTTAGAGATGCTCATCAGAAGCATCTAGATGACGCGTTAGACGTGTCATGCCTAATGTTATGTTGTATGTCTCCTGAGCTTCAGAAGCAACACGAGAAAATGAATGCTTTTGATATGATTGGCCATCTCAAGCAACTATATCAAAGGCAGGCAAGGCATGAGAGGTTTGAAGTGACTCAGACCCTCTTTTCATGCAAGATGAAAGAGGGAACCCCTGTAGGAACTCACGCACTCCAAATGATTGGGTACGTCGAGAACCTCGAGAGGTTGGGGTTCCCTTTGGGCCAAGAGCTGGCTACCGATCTGATCCTGCAATCGTTGCCGGTGAGTTACCGTCAATTCGTCATGAACTACAACATGAACGAATTAGACAAACCACTGCCCGAGATACTCAACATGTTAAGAACTGCTGAGCCTAATCTCACCACTGCCAAGTCCAGTACCGTCCTAATGGTACAAAAGGGCAAGGGTAAGGGCAAGTGGAAGCCCAAAGGTAAGGGTAAGACCCAAACCAAGGGCAAAGCCAGCTCTTCAACACTCAAACCTAAAGGTGGGGTTGCTAAGGATGTTACCTGCTTCCACTGCGGTAAGACTGGGCATTGGAAGCGGAACTGCAAGGTATACCTGGAAGATCTGAAGAAGAAGAGAAGTGAGACTTCTACTTCAGGTATAAATGTTATAGAAGTCAACCTTTCTATTTCTACATCATGGGTATTAGATACTGGGTGTGCTTCTCACATTTGTACTAATGTGCAGGCGCTGAGAAATAGCAGGGCATTGGCCAAGGGCGAGGTGGACCTACGAGTAGGCAATGGAGCAAGGGTTGCTGCTGTTGCTATAGGGACTTACTTTCTATCTCTACCCTCTGGGCTTGTACTGGAATTAAATAACTGTTGTTATGTACCTGTACTAACAAAGAATATCATTTCAGTTTCATGTTTAGATAACAAAGGTTTTTCATTCATAATAAAGGACAAATGTTGTTCTGTTTATTTAAATGATATGTTCTATTGTAGCGCACATCTGATGAATGGCCTTTATATTCTAGACTTAGAGAGCCCTATCTATAACGTGAATACCAAGAGGTTGAGATCAAATGAGTTGAACCCAACCTATCTCTGGCACTGTCGCTTAGGCCACATAAATGAGAGTCGCTTGTCCCAGCTCCATAAGGATGGTTTGCTGGACTCATTTGATTTTGAGTCATATGAGACATGCGAGTCATGCCTTCTAGGCAAGATGACTAAGACTCCCTTTAGTGGACATAGCGAAAGAGCGACAGACTTGTTAGGACTCATACATAGTGATGTATGTGGCCCTTTCAATGTCGCTGCCAGAGGTGGTTACAGATACTTCATCACATTTACTGATGACTTCAGTAGATATGGCTATGTGTATTTGATGACACATAAGTCAGTATCCTTTGAAAAGTTCAAAGAATTCAGAAATGAAGTACAGAACCAACTTAGCAAGAGTATTAAGATACTTCGATCAGATCGAGGTGGAGAATACTTGAGCCATGAGTTTCGTGACTACCTAGCTGAGTGTGGGATTCTATCCCAACTCACTCCCCCTGGAACACCACAGTGGAATGGTGTATCCGAAAGGAGGAATTGTACCTTATTAGATATGGTACGATCTATGATGAGTCACGCAGATCTTCCTATATCCTTTTGGGGATATGCTCTAGACACGGCAGCGTTCACACTAAACCGTGTTCCATCAAAGGTTGTCATGAAGACACCATATACGATATGGACAGGGAGGAGTCCCAAGATGTCTTTCATGAGGGTTTGGGGTTGTGAGGCTTATGTACGACGTCAAGTCTCAGACAAACTGGGACCCAAATCTGATAAGTGTTATTTCATAGGGTATCCCAAGGAAACGAAGGGATACTACTTCTACATTCCTAGTCAGCACAAAGTGTTTGTTGCTAAGACTGGAGTATTCTAGAAAGGGACTTTGTTTCTAGAAAGACTAGTGGGAGTACGTTCAGTCTTGAAGAAGTTCAAGACATGGACAATAGCACTGAAGCCTTGATAGAAGTTGAACAGGAACCACAAAGTGTGGTGGTTGATGAGGTTGTTGCACAAGAAGCTGTGGAACAACA
>JAGFNQ010004841.1:156039-196948 GCA_024364735.1 Boesenbergia rotunda
AGTGTGGTGGTTGATGAGGTTGTTGCACAAGAAGCTGTGGAACAACAACCTGTTCATGTAGACCTACCTCTTCGCAGGTCTGATAGGGTACGTCGTCAGCCTGAGAGATACTCATTTCTCTTGTTTGACCATGATGACGTTATGCTCGTTGAGAACGAGCCTACCTCCTATCAGGAAGCTGTGATGAGCCCAGATTCTGAGAAATGGCTAGAGGCCATGAGATCCGAGATGGATTCCATGTACACCAACCAAGTATGGACTTTGGTTGATCCACCTGAAGGGGTCAAACCCATTGGGTGTAAGTGGGTCTTTAAGAGAAAGACTGACATGGATAGACTTGTACATACCTATAAGGGTAGACTAGTAGCTAAAGGTTTCAAGCAAATTCATGGTATTGACTATGATGAAACTTTTTCTCCAGTCGCGATGTTCAAGTCCATTAGGATCTTGCTTGCTATTGCAGCATACCACGATTATGAGATCTGGCAGATGGACGTCAAAACTGCGTTTCTGAATGGAAACCTCCTCGAGGAAGTGTACATGACACAACCTGAGGGTTTTGTAGATCCAAAGCATACTGGTAGAGTATGCAAGCTGCATAAGTCCTTTATGGACTAAAGCAAGCTTCTCGAAGCTGGAATCTTCGATTCGATGATGCAATCAAACAGTTTGGTTTCATCAAGAATGAAGATGAACCTTGTGTCTACAAAAGGGTTAGTGGGAGCACAGTTGTCTTCCTTGTTTTGTATGTAGATGACATACTACTCATTGGGAATGACATTCCTTCACTACAGTCTGTGAAGACTTGGTTGGGGAATTCCTTCTCAATGAAAGACTTAGGTGAAGCAGCCTATATTCTAGGCATAAAGATCTATAGAGATAGATCTAAGAGATTGCTTGACCTAAGTCAGAGTACATACATTGATACCGTTTTGCAACGGTTTGCCATGCAGAATTCCAAGAAGGGAAATCTGCCAGTGTCACATGGTGTGAGTCTTTCGAAGACTCAAGGTCCCTCTTATAGAGAGGAGAGAGACCGCATGAGCAAGATCCCTTATGCCTCAGCTATAGGATCTATCATGTACGCCATGTTATGTACTCGTCCTGATGTCTCGTATGCTTTGAGCATGACGAGCAGATACCAGTCAGATCCAGGTGAACGTCACTGAATAGCAGTCAAGAATATTCTTAAGTACTTGAGAAGGACTAAAGAATATTTCTTGATATTTGGAGGCGAAGAGGAGCTAACTGTAAAAGGTTACAGTGATGCAAGCTTCCAAACTGACCAGGATGACTACAGATCGCAGTCAGGGTTCGTGTTTTGCTTAAATGGTGGCGCTGTCAGCTGGAAGAGTTCAAAGCAGGATACAGTTGCTGATTCTACAACAGAAGCTGAGTACATTGCTGCATCTGAGGCAGCAAAGGAGGCAGTTTGGATCCGCAAGTTCATTACTGAGCTTGGAGTGGTTCCTAGCATAGCCGACCCAGTACAGCTCTATTGTGACAACAATGGAGCTATTGCGCAGGCTAAGGAACCTCGTTCACACCAGCGGACCAAACACATACTACGGCGTTTCCATCTCATTCGAGAGATCATCGATCGAGGAGATATGAAGATATGCAGAGTACCCACAGAGGCTAACATTGCAGATCCCTTGACCAAGGCTTTGGCACAGACCAAGCATGATGGTCACACTAGGTCATTGGGTATTAGATACTACAGTGATTGGCACTAGTTCTAGTGGGAGATTGTTAGTGAGAGCCCTAGAGCCAATCATGTGATGGTTGTTGTATGGACTCATTGTATCATATTTCATATATATATATATAAAGGCATTTGATTATGGTTATTATACTTACTTGTATTGGTGCCAAATAACTAAGTGTAATAACGTCCTTGGTAGTAGGTTCATATCTATATCAATCGATTGGTTGAATCGATAGTGAGATGGTATAGAGAACACTACTCTTAATTATTCCTAGTCAAGTATTAACATTCAGGGACAATGTTAATGCATAGAGACTAGCATATAGGTCAACACGATGACTTGATCTCACAAGTCATGGATATGAGATATCAAGTTGACACATGAGTATGCATTGGAGAATGTATACTGAATGACCCACCATGAGAAAGTATCATGGATCGTTATATGAGTGTCATATACTTTCTCATGTGACTATTAGTATGACTATTAGTCCTTAGACCTGAAGTCACCATAGTTCCCTACATAAGGAGTTATGTACTTTGGTTTCATCAAACGTCACCCGTAACTGGGTGGACTATAAAGGCGATTACTGGGTATGTAACAAATTATGCGGAGGGATGTGAGTGATGTAGATGGGATCTATCCCTCCTATATGACGGGAGAGATATCATAGTCTTGATAGAGTGAGATCACTAAGTGCATGGCCATGCCCAAATAAGGCAATATGAGATATTGAGCTTATTTGATTATAGTGAGTCTACTTGGAGTTCAAGACACATAGATTGATTGGAGGATGACACGGTCTATGCTTCATAGAAGATCAATCTAGATATCGACGATAGAAGGACATTGTCACATATTATGAAAGTCATAATTAGTAGTCACATTGGTGATGTTGGATCTCAACATTCTTGTAACTTGGGTAGCAATGATGTGTTGCTAGATACCGCTCATTGCTTATGTTTCTAAGAGGTTAGAAGCATTGCCAACGTTACAAGAACCTATAGGGTCACACGCAAAGAACAAATAGATGGAGAAAAAAAAAATGAAGTCAAGTTTGACTTGGCTAAATATGGAAAGTCCATAAAAGGCAAGTTTGACTTCACCCAAATCCAAATCAAGTTTGACTTGACTTGGTTCCACTTCAAGTTAGACTTGACATGGGAGAAGAAATGGAGTCAAGTTTGACTTGACTAAATATGGAAAGTCCATAAAAGGTAAGTTTGACTTGACCCAAATCCAAATCAAGTTTGACTTGACTTGGTTCCACTTCAAGTTAGACTTGACATGGGAGAAGAAATGGAGTCAAGTTTGACTTGACTAAATATGGAAAGTCCATAAAGGCAAGTTTGACTTTACCAAAAGGCCACCTCACCTTGACTTGACCAAGTGATGACTTGGCTTGGTATTTGACCAATGATGATGCTCCACATCATCTCCAAAGGTTGTAACCCCCCATTTGAATTTGAATTCAAATTGAAAGGGGGTTATGGCAGACCACTTAATGGCCATTAATGGCCATTATGTGGCCGGCCACAATGAGGGAAAGAACTCCAAGTGTTGGTTCCATTTTTCTTATCGGATGTCTTCTCTTCTTCCTCCTCCAAGTGTTGGTGTTCTTCTTCTTCTTCTCCTCTTGGCCGAATCCTTGAAAGGTGCTAGCACACCTAAAGGGTTTCCTCCATCCACTTTGTTCGCGTGGATACTTCTAGAGGGACGACACTTGACATCCTAGAGATCCGACATCAAAAGGAGCGAGCGGGATTAAGCGTGGCACGCACCAAAGGTAAAAATGGTTTATCCCTCTTTAGATCTAGGAGTAGATCGAGTTTTGAGCATGAAATGAATACGTGATTTTTGTTTCGGAATTATTTTCTTCGCACGAGATCCATGGCTTTGGGTTCTCGGGGTTTCCGCGACGTGAAAAGGCAGTTTTCGCGGCCCGAAAAACCCAACAATATGGACCTTTGATCCTTGTTCATGGATCATTTATAGTCAAGGGATCACTTCCAAGATTGATATCTTTCATCAAATCCCCTCAAAAAACGTGTCAGAGTCTGAAACTGAAATTTCAGATCGTATCTGGGAGTTTCAGGAACCCTGATCGGTCACTGGACCGACCAGGCTTAGGGTTGATCGGTCCCCGGACCGATCTGGCTCCCTCCTTCATTGATCGGTTCACAGACCGATCAGAAGGGTCGGCCGAGACTTTACTGATTTTTGTTCGAACTTTCTGTGCTAGCCTGGATCGGTCCCCAGACCGATCTGGCATCTTGTGGTGATCGGTCCAAAGACCGATCAGGAGGGCTTCTCGAATATCATCCGACCCTACTGTTCGCTTCCTGATCGATCAGCCGATCGATCAGGAACCTACCTGATCGGTCAGCCGACCGATCAAGACCAGGCCAGTCCGATCAAGATATAGCCTGATCGGTCTGGGCGCTATCAGATCGAACAGTGATCCGTTCAATCGCATTAAATTGCGGTTGGTGACCGATCCACCAACCGACGTAACCATGATTTCTCTTCACTTTCCAAGCCCTAGCCGACCAAAACCCCTCAGCGCCGAAGACCCCTCTCCTTTGTTCTTGTGCGTGTGATCTCCTGCGTCCTCCTCCTCCTCGAGTGGGTGTGTGTGCGTGCGTTTGATCCTGAGAAGTCCTTCTTTCCGCAAGCTTCTTTCTCACTGAAGGATTTTCCTGCACTCGTCTCTGTCGCCGAGAGTCTCTCCGTACGCAACCTCTTTTTCAATCTTCGAGCACTTCATCAATGGCACCTAAGTAAGCTTGTGTCTCAGTTTTCATTACATATCAGTTCATAGTATATGTATTTGAGGCTAACCATGTTTTGGTGTTTGCTCTTGTTGTTGTGCCGTGTCTTTCTTGTGTTGGCCGTGACTCTATTTTCTCCCATGTCTCACCTTATGATTGTATCATTTATGATCAATTCTATCTTATGATTATGGTTTCATGATCTACTCTTGATTACACCTATGTCATATGATCAATTCCACCTCATGTTCATTTAATCTCTTGCCAATGACCAATTCAAATATCTAGGAAATCAACTAAGGGCAAAGAAGCCGCAGAGGGCAGCTCAAAGGGGAAAGCTCCTTCTTCATCTGCGCCCTCCAGAAGGCCTCAGCCTTCTTCGAGCTCTCGCTTTCCTAATGCTGCCTGTGAACAGGCATTTCAATCTCGCACCTTCAAGTTACTTCCCTGCCGATCCATTGACGTTCCTTTTATGACTGAGTATTGTCCGTCGGCCATGGAGATAGTCACTTTTTACAACCTTGGCTTTCTCCTCTCTCTGGAGAGAACTATCAATTACGATCTGATCTCTAAGTTTTACAACAACCTTCAGCAGGGACCTCAGGGAGGTTTCGAGTTCACTACTCGAGTCGGCAAGAAGAACCTTGATTTCTCTTATGAGATTCTAGCGGAGTACTTAGGTGGTCGACGATCACCTAACCTCTATTCGATCTATCCTGAGCTCCTTGATCCCCTGCTGACCCCTTTTGCAGATGTTACCCCCGACTCCATCTATCAGCATTTCTTTGGCCATCCCCGCCCAGCCGGTCTCGATGAGTTGGGTCCTGATTTTCCTACCTTTGCAGCACTTCGTCTCTCTCCCACTGATTACGTCTTGTTTAAGATTATCACAAACTGTATCCTTCCAATGACTTCCAAGCCTTTGACCGAGATCCGTCCCTATCATTGCCTGATGCTCTACGGCATGCATTGCCGCATGGACTTCGATATCATGGAGAGCATCTTTCAGTCCATTTTGTCCTATCGAGAGCCGAGTTGCCGCACAGTCTATATGTCATTTGGTCATATCATCACCGACTGACTTATGTCAGTAGGTGTTGATGTCACCAAGGGCAGGACCGTGCCCATGGTCCGACAGGATTGCAGACTTGGTCGGCGGGCATTTGCCAAGTCCAGCATCATCATACGGGATCGCGATGGGGTTTTAGTTTGGAAGGATGGGAGAGGTCTCGGTGAGCTACCTGGGGGAGGACCACATTTTCAGGCACCGGCCGATGCTGCTGCTCCTCAGGAGGCTCCTGCTGCTGATTACGACTACGAGCCCGAGCCGGATCTACGATGGCAGATTTTCAGAGCTCGATTGGACCATTCAGCAGGATCTACATTTACGAGAGATCCATCGCGAGGAGGTCCGCTCGGAGATCCGATCATTCGACCGCCGACTCACCTTAGTAGAGTCGACTGTCTCCAATGTTCACACGCTGCAGCAAACCTGGTACGATGAGTGGCGCCGACATACGTTTCCTAGGGATGCGCCTTCCGGTAGTGCTGCACCTGGATCCTTTGCTGCCGATGATGATACACTGGACGATCCGATGCAGGCTAACCCCCCCCCCCACTGACGACTGATATATTCTGTGGTTGTTGTGACATTTGACTTTTTGATTACTTGCTTTCGGGCTGTATGCCTTGTGACTTGACATTTCTAGCCTTGGGTCACACTTGCTTTGACTTCGATGCATTTGGTATGCATCTGTTTAGTTATCTGGTTTTGATGAATTTTACTATGACCTGACTGTGATGCGATATGATGCATCTGATACTTTGCATGTATTTCATATTTAACTTATCATGCTTGGGATGTTGGCTTATGTATGTTTACATGATTACTATCTGTCTATATGCCTCATTCTATGTTGCTATGTTCATGCTTATGATGTCATATGATACATATGCTTGTTTTTCCATGTCCTACTTTTATCATATGTATTCATGTGCTTATCCAAAATCAATCTTGTTTTGGGATACCCGTAGGGTTGAGGGGGAGTATGTTTAAACTTAACAGCCCCTCTAGACCCTTTTCGGTGTTCGACAAAGGGGGAGAGTGTTGGTTGGTTAAGTTTAGGATGATTATATTGTAGGGGGAGGATCTTTATTCCCCTATGATTCTGAAGGTTGAGAAATATTGATTAAGAATCCCTAAACTTAAAATCGGATTGTCAAACAACAGAAAGGGGGAGATTGTTGATGTAGTCTGACCCTGATTGTTGTTTTGGTGTTGACATCGATTTTAGTTTAGGTTGATGGTTATTATGATTATGGTTAAGTCCTGATCGGGGATTATGCATGTTGTGGAAAATCCTAGCTTGGAGGGCTAGGTGTTGGAAAATCCTAACCTGGAGGGTTAGGTATGGAAAATCCTAGCTTGGAGGGCTAGGTGTTGAAAAGTCCTAATTCGGAAGGGTTGGGTGAAAATTCCTAGCTTGGAGGGCTAGGTGAAAAGTCCTAACTTGGAGGGTTAGGTGAAAAGTCCCAACTTAGAGGGTTAGGTGAAAAATCCTGGCTTGGAGGGTCAGGTCCTAGCTTGGAGGGTTAGGTGTGGAAAAGTCCTAACTCGGAAGGTTGGGTGAAAAGTCCTAGCTTGGAGGGCTAGGTGAAAAGTCCCAGCTTGGAGGGTTAGGTGAAAAGTCCCAACTGGAGGGTTAGGTGAAAAACCCTGGCTTGGAGGGTCAGGTCCTAGCTTGGAGGGCTAGGTTGGATGAAATCTAGCTTGGAGGGCTAGATTGGAGCCCCTGGATCGGTCTGGTGACCGATCAGGGAGTTGGCACGGTGCTCCTTTGTGGATCGGTCTGGTGACCGATCCAACGATGACTGATCGGACTGGTGACCAATCAGGGAGTATGCGTTTCACCCACTGCTTGGCTCCTGATCGGTCTGGTGACCGATCAGGGAGCACACAGTGAGGTTGAGTTCCCTTGCTGATCTGCTCCTGATCGGTCTGTGGACCGATCAGGATCACTATACAGATCGTTTTAAAGAACGATCCAACGTCGCAAGTTCCTCTCTATGATCGATCAGGACGGAGCCTGATCTGTCTGGTCATGACCTGATCGGTCTGGTGACCGATCAGGAGGCTCCCTGATCGGTCTGGTGACCGATCAGGAGGCTCCCTGATCGTTCTGGTGATCGATCAGGAGGTTTTGACTGCTAATCTCAGAAATCGCCCGATAAAGGGGTGGATCGGTCCGGTGATCGATCCACAACCTGGGATCGGTCTGGTGATCGATCCAGGAGAGTCCCAAAGAAATCGCGATTCCTGATTGAGCGTTGGGGATCGATCAGGACGAAGCCTGATCGGTCTGGACCCAGCCTGATCGGTCTGGTGACCGATCAGGAGGCTCTCTGATCGGTCCGGTGACCGATCACTTTAATTCAAATTGCACTGTCAGACGCTCTGATAGCGTCTGACCGTATCCGATTCTCTGCGTCTTACATCTGATACATGATTTGCTGCTTGATATGCTTCTCTAATACTCTGATTAAGCTGCAGGTGACAGGGAAGGATTCAAACACTCAAGGAGAGTCAATGGAGACCTTTCCTTGGAGCAGGTTTGTCTGTTTTTCCATCTCAGGTTGCAACGGGCACTGGTGCTGGTTGGAGCTGCTGGCTGGGGCTGGTCTGAGGGAGGCTCAGGGAGTCTAGAGGAGCTCAGTGGTAGCTGGTGGTTGCAGAGGAGCAGCTGGAGGCTGCAAGGAGATGGTGTCACCTGATACTCAGTGGAGGAACAAAAGGAGCGGAAGAGAGTTGGTTGAGTAGAGTTCGGCTGCTTGAGTTCTTGCTGCGCTATTGTCTTCTCCACATTTTGCTTGCGTGTTCTAGAGTTCCATCACTTTGAGCAAGCTACTACAATCTTGAAGCAATCATCCCTTGCTTGAGCACTTGGAGGAATGAACAAGAGGCTTCGAGTCCAACAGCGAGAAGACACGGGGAAAGGGTTCTTGCGTGAGATCGTCGCTGGGTGGAGCTCAGGAGGAAGCTTGCTACGTTCTTGTCTTTGCTAAGTGCTAAGTAAGATCTTTCTTGTGTTTCATTGTGCTTAAAACCATATCATTGATTGAAACGCTGTGGAGAGGTTACTCCACCGAGAAGGAGGTTGCTTTCTATCCGGTATTAACCGGGGCTTGATCTGCCGACGATCAAGGGATCGCCCGCCTTAAGGGCACGCCAAGGAGTAGGGACAAGTTATCCCCGAACCTTGTAAACCCTCCTTGTTAGCGATCTTGTTTGTTTGTTCTAGTTGTTTTTGTTTTCTGCACTTCTCTGTTTTCATTGTTTCTTCTGCTGTGCTACTAACAAATTGAGTGCAGAACTTTGAAAAGCTTAAAGTCTAAGTGTTTGGCTATATTCACCCCCCCCCCCCCGCCCCCCTCTCTAGCCATCCGGGTTCCAACATCAGGAACCCTTTAGGAATTTCCGTGACCTAGCCAAAAGTTTACATTTATAGTAGGTTTCATTTATAGTAGGTTTGGTCCACATTTTATATGCTTAAGTTTGCATTTATAGTAGGTTTCATGTATTTCCTCTATTTTGGCTTTTAATTCAAATCTTTGTATATTTGGGATATTTTTGGCACTATATTTGAATATCATTTTGTAGGCTTCAAATGATCATGGACCTAGATCAAATTTGGTCAGATTTGAGTTAGCATTGGATCCGGATCAAAGGGATCGGGTTAATATGAGTCGTCCATTCAAAGAACGACTAGATCTGAGCCATTGGTCAACTTCTGATCAATCTGAGTTCAAGATAGAGTCAATCATGACCACAGATCAAGATCTAAAAATTTCAGCCAAATCAGAAGCAATCTGACCGTTGGATCAAGCTCAAGATGTTCTAGACCATCCATTCAAGAAAAGGGAGGATCTGAGCCATCCGCTACAGATCTGATTGATCCGAGCCAGGGACAGGTAGATCAGGACCATTGATCAGGATCTGCAGAGTTTGGTTCAGATCGGAGAAGATCCGACCGTTGGATGGAACCAAATTGATCTCAGCCGTCCATTCCTAACTATATAAGCAATTAATTCCCCAGGTCACAGGGTCGTCGTCGTGTCTTCGCAGCAGCCGCTGTTCTTCCGAGTTCTTCGCATTTCTTCATCAAATTTCTTGTAGTTTTCTTCTGAGGTGTGCACGACCACATCGGCTTCAGTTCTCAGCAGGATTTCAGATCATCCAGGTATAATTTCCGATTAAGTTTGCTAATCGATTGTGTTTTAGGAAGTTTCGGAGAGGGTTTCGCCGGAGTTGGTTTTCACTGATCGAATCACTGTCGATCGCTGGATCTCTGTCGTCCGGAGCTGTCGAAGCAACAGAGAGGGGTTCTCGAAGCTACCCCGATAGTTTCTGAGGTCATTCGTCATCCAGTCAGTCGATGAGGAGGAGATCGCAAGGTAAATCCAGTCCCTGAACATTCACTGTGATCGGATAGTCACGCCTCTGATCGGTCCCCAGACCGATAAGAGGAAGTCCAGATCGGTCCCCAGACCGATCAGAGGAAGTCCAGATCGGTCCAGCGACCGATCAGGGAGATCCAAATGCACCAATCCATTACAGCTTGATCCGGGAGATATATTCCTCATTGGTTTTTGAGCTAGGGGGTTCATAGCTCATCTTTTGTGTGACGACAAAGGGAAGTTTTATCGAGAAACTGATTTGATGTTTAATTATGATTATTTTCGATTTTAAACGTGTATTTCTTTAAATTGTGCTAGTTGATACCATTACACTTCAAGTCATGTGCTTAAGCTAAGATTTGTTCTAGTTTTCTTTAATCTGCAATTTCTTTCATACAATTAGTTCTCTGTAATTTATTACCTGCAATTAGCTCTTTAAGTTCAATTCTATAGTTTGAATTTAATTGTTCAAGTGTTAATTAGGTTAAGTTTAGTTCTTGCAATTTCCTTATTCCTACCATGCTTTAGTCAAGTTAAATTCATTTCATATTGTCATTTCATCTCTTATCGCAAATCCCCCATTTTATCTAGAAAACCCAAAATCAAACGACAAATAAACCTGCAAGCTCGAGTTAAACATTCATTCAACTAGTCCTTGAAAAAATACGACCTGAGGCCCCTCTACTACATTTTTATCTTTGTTAGCCATAGGGTTTTCAGCTTTATAAATTTCTAAATTTGAGACCCACATTCGTGACAGTCTATTTTGGGCATCCATCAAATTTTTGGCGTCGTTGCCTGGGAATCACTAGTTGAGTTTGTTTAAGTTGAGCATGTGTTTAATAATTATATTCTTTGATTCTATTCTTGATTGTTTTATCTTTTGTATACGGTTGCTGCCATTTTATTTGTTTTGTGACAGGACTGCAGGTTCAAAATGTTTTCAAATGAAGAGTTAGAGATCAAAAGTTCATTGTTGGAGTTGAAATGTTTGTTTAAGCTAATGGAGTGCCAATAAAGGACAAATGCTTATTCATCTACTTACCAGCAGTCGTGTCAACAATTTCAGCAGCAAAATCAATATTTTCAGCAGTCCCACTCAAATTTTCAACAACCAAATTATCAATTTCAGCAAGGGCAACCAGAATTTCAGTCTTTCCAACAATTTCAGCAGCCCTATTTAGATTTTCAGCAAAGCCAACATTTCAATCAGCCACCACAGCAATTTCAACCACCATTTTAAAATTTTCAGCAAGGGTACAATCCAAATTTTCAGTAAGATTTTCAACCATTTCAGCAGCCACAACAGCAGTTTCAGCAAAATTTCCAAGAATTCCAACAACCATTTCATTATGATCAGCAAGGATGGCAACCTTCACAGCAAGTTTATCAGCCACCATTCCAGAATTTTCAGCAAGATTTTCCATCTTCACAGCCCCAAAATTTTCAGCCTTTCAACCAACACTTTCAGCAAACAGATCAACAATTTCAGAGTCACATTTTTCAGCAACCTCCACCAAGTTGTCAAACTAATTTTCAACTACCTCAGCTGCCCGATTATTCATTTGATCAGCCCCAACTATTTGATTTTCAGCATTCACAGCCTACTCATGTTTTTCAGCAACCTTATGCTACATTTCAAGACCTACAGGAGTTCCACACCAATCAAGGAGGCTTTAAGGATTCCAGTGAGAGTGAGGCTCAACAACAAAGGATAGAGAAGATTGTTGGAACCCGGGTGGCTAGAGAGGAGGGGGGGTGAATATAGCCAATCACTTGGACTTAACGACTTATAGGATTTCTGCACTCAAATTTATCAGTAGCACAGCGGAAGAAACAATGGAATCAAATAAGTGCAGAAAACAAAAACAGAAAACGAAAGCAAACAACCACAACTAGCAAGATCGCTAACAAGGAGGGTTTACAAGGTTCGGGGATAACTTGCCCCTACTTCTTGGCGTGCCCTTAAGGTGGGCGATCCCTTGATCGTCGGAAGATCAAGCCCCGGTTAACACCGGATAGAAAGCAACCTCCTTCTCGGTGGAGAAAGCTCTCCACAGCGTTTCAATCACAGATATATGTTTAAGCACAATGAAACACAAGAAAGATCTTACTTAGCACTAGCGAAGACAAGAACACAGCAAGCTTCCTCCTGAGCTCCACCCAGTGACGATCTCACGCAAGAACCCTTTCCCCGTGTCTTCTCGCTGTTGGACTCGAAGCTTCTTGTTCCTTCCTCCAAGTGCTCAAGCAAGGAGTGGTTGCTTCTCAGATCTCAACGGCTTGCTCAAGAATGATGGAACAGCAAGATCACAAGCACGCAGCAAGCCACAAGCACTTCACAGTAATACTGATTCGCAAAGTTGTTGAAGACTTCTCATGACCAGCGCTTAAGTCTTCTCCACACAGCTCCATGTCACCATCCCACAGCAGCCTCCAGCTGCTCTTCTGCAACCACCAGTCACCACTGAGCCCTTCTAGACCTCCTGAGCTTCCCTCAGACCAGCCCCAGACAGCAGCTCCAGCCAGCGCCAGTGCCCGTTGCAACCTGGGATGGAAAACAGACAAACCTGCTCCAAAGAATGACCACCATTGACTCTCCTTGAGTGTTTGAATCCTTCCCTGTCACCTGCAGCTTAATCAGTGGGTTAGCGCAGCATATCAAGCAAGAAATCAAAGATCAGAGATCAGCCATAGTGTATCAGATATACTCAGACGTGATCAGAGCGTCTGACAATGTAATTTGAATTAAAGTGATCGGTCACCGGACCAATCCAGGGCTCGTGGGTCGGTCACCTGACCGATCCACCGCTTCGCTGGGACTCCCAGCTCTCGCGGCAAAACAAGCCTGATCGGTCACCAGACCGATCAGAATGAAGCCTGATCGGTCACCAGACCGATCAGAGTGATGCCTGATCGGTCCCTCAGACCGATCAGGTACGATGAACAGTAATCCCGGAAATCAGATCCTAAGTCTCTGATCGGTCACCGGACCGTTCAGGAACTGATCCGCGGGGGAACTCAACTCACTGTTCACTCCCTGATCGATCACCAGACCGATCAGGAGTAAGGCAGTGAGAAAGTTGTCTGTTCCCTGATCGGTCACCGGACCGATCAGGAGCCAAGCAACAGGGCAACAGCCTGCTGCCTGATCGGTCACCAGACCGATCAGGAGCCACACAGTAGGTTCCCAACCTCACTGTGCGCTCCCTGATCGGTCACCAGACTGATCAGTCATCGCTGGATCGGTCACCAGACCTATCCACGAAGGAGCAGCATGCCAATATCCCTGATCGGTCACCAGACCGATCCAGGGACTCAAACCTAGCCCTTCAAGCTAGGGTTTCATCCACCTTATCCCTCCAAGCTAAGGATTTTTCACCTAACCCTCCAAGTTGGGAATTTTCACCTAACCCTCCAAGTTAGGACTTTTCACCTAGCCCTCCAAGCTAGGACTTTTCACCCAACTCTTCCGAATTAGGACTTTTCCAAACCTAGCCCTCCAAGCTAGAACCTGACCCTCCAAGCCAGGACTTTTTCACCTAACTCTCCAAGTTGGGACTTTTCACCTAACCCTCCAAGTTAGGACTTTTCACCTAGCCCTCCAAGCTAGGACTTTTCACCCAACCCTTCCGAATTAGGACTTTTCAACACCTAGCCCTCCAAGCTAGGACTTTCCATACCTAACCCTCCAGGTTAGGATTTTCCAACACCTAACCCTCCAAGCTAGGATTTTCCATAACATGCCTAATCCCCAATTAGGACTTAACCATAATCATGAATATCATCAACCTAAACTAAAATCGATGTCAACACCAAAATAACAATCAGGGTCAGACTGCATCAACAGAGATGTTACAACAACTCATACAATAGAAGAGTCTACAACAACAAGAGTATGATTCTACTCTCAAAAACTGTGAAAGACGCCTTGAGCAAATGGTTAGAGGAATGGAACAAATGCAAGCTCAAGGATCAAGTCATTCATCTTCTCAAGCTATTCAAAATCTTAAGGGGTATGATTGTGAAGTAACTTGAAGGAATGAAGAGGTTGTTTCAAGTTTAAATACTCCAAATGCCGAATTTCCTGAAAAATTTCCAGCATTCCATTTCCCCACTCAAAACAGCCCCGGAGTTGATTTTATATCAGTTTAAGATGACCCTAGTGCAAGCCTAAGACCTTCTTCAGTTGATCTTGCAATTTTGATAGAAGAAGAAATCCATAAAATCAGGGCACCCACAGCAGTTGTTCCTCCTGAAATTCTTGTTCAGAGTTCACTTCTAAATTTTTCAGCTCAAAAGGAAGAGCCAAAAGTCTCTTTACCTTTCCATCTGCACCCCAGAGAGGATCCTCCTAGCATTAGCATGGGTATTCTAGATGAGACTGTTGAGGCAGAGTTTGTTAGTGATATGAGAGAAGTGTCCTAAGACAATCGCCTTATGATTGTAATCATTTATTTTAATAAATGAATATTCAATATTTGAGTATACATGATTATTTGATTAAAATCTTAAACTCATTTACTGAATATCCGCAATACAATTCACAGCATGAGAGAATTTGTGATGAATTCACAACTAGTGATTATCTCTACATGTGCAATTGTGAAGTATTGAAATTGTCCCTAGTCGATGAATTGATAAATACGGACACTATCAATTCTGTTGAGACTAGCATGGGTTATTCTCTAATCAGCTGATTCTCACTGGCTGGTGACATTGAGATGTCCGGAAATAAACATGAATGCTAGTTAAGGGAACTAGTTCATTGGAGTGACTGGCTGTAAAACTTCATATGGTAGTCTACATATAGATATGTCAGTGAAGTTCTTACTGCAGCTTAAGTGGGATGTTCCTTTGACTTGCGGTGTTCAAGTCATCTTGGTCATGGAGACTTATACTTTGACATCTTAAGCAATCATCTCCAAGGAGGTGTGGACCCAGGATGATTGGGTATAAGCCGAAGTGCCCGAAGATGTTTGAACAGCCTACAAAGGATTCACCACTCCTTGCGAGGAGATGTATACCCGAGGCCTATCGTTGGATTATTACTCGAAGCCTCTGGCCAGAGCATGATATGTTCAGAGTATGAATCTCTTAAATACATGAGAGTAATTAGAATCCATAGGACGAGGAAACGCTACTTGGGCTAGGTGTGACGTAGTCAGCCTAGTGGGGACTGACACACATAGAACATGTCCTGAACCAAGTGGGTATAAGATAGTGAAGGGAATGGGGCACGATTCATTATAGCTGCTGAAGGGTTTTAGAATCATTTCTGAGGTCAACCGTTGATCTTTCAATTAATTGGGGATCATGATGTACTACTAGGTGTCACTCATGATCGTTCTATAATTAATTAGTTAATTATGGACGACCAACATAAATTGAAAGCCTATTTGGTCACACGCATAACGAGTAATTCGAAGGATTTAAAACGAGTTGAGAATTGGATTCTCCAATCAAGATAGACTATTTTTGGTAAGTCCAAACAATAGTCAAAACTGAATTTATTTCAGACGCATCGGAAGAATAGAATGGCTAAGTCTTTTAAAGACTTAATGGGTGAATTAAATAAGTTTAATTCATTAAGGGATTTGATCCAAGGTGGTATGGATTATTTTATCATGAATTAAAATAAACCAAAGAGTTGGTTTATAAAAATTTATAATAAATCAAAGATGACAAAATTTAATCCATTGGTGGGTTTTGAACCATGGACCTATGGTTTGGATGAAAACTTGGCCGACCACTTGAGATGAATTCTCTTTTGTATAAATTTTGGCAACCACAAGTGGATAAGGCTATTTTGGTTTGTTTTATAAAATAGACCAAAGGTTGGTTTATTTTATAAAAGGTTATATAAATTTTATATATATAACTTTTTATATAATGAACCATGAGTTGGTTTGTTTAATAATTTTTTATATAATGAACCAATGGTTGGTTTGTTTTATAAATTTTTATATAATGAACCAATGGTTGGTTTGTTTTATAAATTTTATATAATCATACCAAAAGAAAGAGAGCCTTGATTATGGATTGATTGAGAAATTATTCCATAATCAAGGAGAGGTTTGCTTGGGAATTAAGAAACCTCTCCCTATATAAAGGCCCCAAGGGGTGCCTTGGAAGATGATCTATCCAAGAATTGCTTGGGCTCTCTCCTCTTCTTCTCTCCCTCTCTCTTGGTCGGCCATAGGCATCCCCTCCCTCTTCTTGCCGTGAGCACAAGGAGAAGCACCAAGGCGACGAAGTTCTTCCTTGGGATGATCTTCCTCTTCGGCCATCATCACCTTGGGATTGGGCGCAAGTCATCTTCCTCCTTCTCGCCGGAATTGTGAATCCGGCCAACCTTGGTGGTGAGTCTTTCGATGTGATTACTCTTTCGGTTTTCGTCGTGTTCACGGAGAATCTAGTAGTTCTCGTGAACACGAAACTTGTGGCTTAGCGAAGTCATCCCGACGATACTCGACGTGGACACGAATAGAGGCGGTGCTTCCGAGGGACGCTAACGGTTGGATCTCGTCCCTTCTTCCAAGTTACACGAAGTAATTCATAGAGTAATTTCCTTTTCTGCAAAAATTTTATATTACGATTATGTGAACACATTGCATGCTTAGGATATGTGTTAGAATAATTTAGGAAATTATTCATGCTTTTGTTTCCGCTGCATGTAATTATGTAACAATTACAATACGTGTCCGCGTCGGCATGCACCCGGTCCCAACAGAGTTAATTGTTGATGATGTTTCATTTGACATAGTGGGAGGAGATTTGAGCACAGATAAGGTTAAAGATGCAATAGAGACAGAGGCATTGGAGGAGATGGATGGAAAAACATGTGACAGCCTTGAATTTGAAGTTGAAGTTTTACAGGACCCTTCTTATCTTTTATTTTGTGATAATATAGTTGTTGATGGTCCTAATTTTTCTGATATGGTTGTTGTAGATATTACTGAGGAAGCATGTGTGGCAGATGATTCTACAGGTGTAGGGGATCACACTAAGCCCCAGGGACCACCAACAGTGATGGATACATTAGAAGATTCAGAGGACAAGCCAGGAAGTGTAGGGACTTGCATGGTGGAAGCAAGTGTCCAAGAATCACCTGTCTTAGTTGAATGTCCATCAGAACCTGAGATTGTAGTGGAGTATGTACTTGACCAGGAGATTCTTCAGCACGATCAGGTAAGTATTCCTCTTATTTCTTTGGAAAAATTCATGGAGGTACCTAGTGTTGAATTTGTTGAATGTGGAGCATGTTGTGATATATCTCATGTAAATGTTGATTGTGAAAAATTCTTAGAGGTGCCTAAAATTGATGTTATTTGTTGTGATGAATTTATTGACACATCTTCTGTAGAAATTATTTGTGAAAAACCTGTAGAGGCACCTGAAATTGATTTTGTTGAATGTGGTGAATTACTTGATACATCTTTTGTAGATATAGATTACAAAAAATTTTTAGAAGTGTCTCAAATTGATGTTGTTTGTTGTGATGAATCTCTTAGTACATCTTATGCTGAAATTGATTGTGAAAAATTCATGGAGGTACCCAAGGTTGACTTCATTGGTTGCGATACATTTCTTGATATAACATATGTGGATATTAATTGTGAAAATTCTATTAAGGTACCTAAAATTGATTTTATTGGTTGTGATGCATGTCTTGATACATCTTATTTAGAAATTGATTGTGAAAAATTCATGGAGGTACCTAGTGTTGATGTTATTTGTTCTGATGAATTACTTGACACATCCTATGCAGAAATTGATGGTGAAAAACTAATAGAGGTACCAAAATTTGATTTCATTGGATATGATAAGTTTCTTGATGCATCTTTTGTAGAAAATAATTGTGATAAATTCATTGAGGTACCGAAAATTGATTTCATAGGATGTGACGCATATCTTGAGTCTTTTTATATAGAGGTGGTATATATTTCACTCTTTTCTTACCCTGCATGCGTACGGAAGGTATTTTCTCTACATGATTTTGCAGGATCCCGTAGGCTTCTAGAACGGGTACTGAAACTTAATAGCCTACAACCTCCCGGAAGGACTTCTAAGGAGCATGCAATGGGAGGGGTCGAGTTCACTTTGAATTTTAATTATCTACCCCAAGAATGGATTCTAAACCTTAATCGTCTCCGACCACCGGAAGATGTTTGTGCAAAATTAATAAGGGAGAAATATGTCCATTACGAGGTTGATCACATGAGGATAGTTCTCCCAAGATGGATGCTACGTGCTCTCTACCCTACTTGAAGGGGAGTTATTTTCTTCTTACCCTCCTATTTCATTGTAAATATCACTTTCATGTTTTCAAGTAGTAATTTTTCTTTTCAATTGAGTTCTTGCTAATAAATGCTTAGATAGTTTAGAATGCATAAGAGTCATTGTAGATACCATGTTAGTCTTCTTGGCACTTTGTTTCTTGCATGACTAGGAATAAGTGTTCCCATCTAGATTTTCTTATATCATTTTAGAGTCTCTTGAAAGTAAATTAAATTTGGTTGTCAGAACTTAGAATTTGAGCCATTGGATGAAAATTCTTGGATGCTTGAGTACTTCTTAGTATTAGATTCTAAATTGATGAATCGAGATGAATTCTTTTCACCTAGTGAGGAATTGGCCAAATTTTTGTGATACACATATGTGATTGTACTCTAGAACTTGCTTAGGTTCTTTCAAAGCTATATTTCTATGATTGGATAACATTTATAGAGGTAAATTACTTTGTTTCTTTTCTCATATCATTTTTGTAATTTCCTTGTTGATACACTCTTATTCCATATTTCCTTTCCCTCTTTTTTTTCATGTTCATCATAATATTTTGCATGGACTTGGATACCTTAATGTTTCTTAATGTTATTTTGCCCGAGACGGACAAAAGTTTAAGTGTGGGGGAGGATGCAAGCATATTATCAAATTTTGAGAACAATTAAACATTTGGTAACCAACAAACAAAGATGTGCCAATTTGAAGGAGTGTTGTATCAAGGATGAGTTGTAAGCATACCCATCAGCTTAGTTGCAAGAAAAAGAAAATTTTGTGTGATTCAAAAAGTGAAGCAAAGAAGAAAAACAAAGTTAGAGAGCAATGACACATCTTGAAGTTCAAATGATGGATAGGAAGCAAGCTCCATTGGTCCAAGTATCGAGTAGTATCAAAATGATGATTTCATTCACTAGTACAAAAAAGACCTTTAACAACGGCTTTTAACACCGGTTGTATTAAAACCGGTGTTAAAAAAAAAGGCGGTGGCATTTTTATAATTATTTGAACTTTAAAATACTTTTAACACCGGTTCTTTTAACAATCGGTGTTAAAAATATATTTAATTACGGTTTTATAAATAACCGGGGTCATATGTTATAATTATTTGAATTTTAAAATACTTTTAACACCGGTTCTTTTAACAACCGGTGTTAAAAATATATTTGACTATGGTTTTGTAAATAACCGTGGTCATATGTTTTTCGCGCGCATGCCTTATTTTTAATTAAGTGACATGTCAATTATGAAAGATCTCCCCGTGCCCTAGCCTCGCCGAATCTTCCCCTCTCCGCTCGACGCCGCAGCTCGCCTCACGGGATCGCGCCAAGGTCGACCTCCGCGGCTAGGAGCTCTCATCGTCGGTGAACCTCCCATCTCGTTTGTCTTCGCCTTCCTTTCATTGCTGCAGTGCGACCCCTCCCCTGTGCGGGTTCTTTCCTCACCGTGCGCCGACGCCACCTCTAGTCTTCCTCTTCTCCACTCGATTTGGCTGGCGACTGCGCCTCCTTCCACTGTAGTCTTCCTCTTCCCCGAATCCCGAACAGTTCCTCCGGCATAGCCTGTTGGCAACGGATTTGATCGGAGTTTGATCGAAGCAAGGAGACTGAGGTAAGGGTTCATTGTTTAGGGTTTGATACTTGGAATTTAATCAGTAGCGTTGAGTTGTGTTTCGGTTTTGGAATGGTGGGCTAGCAATCAAGTTTGATTTTCTTTGTATACGAGGGAAATTTGTTTCCTCTGCCGTGGGTTATTGGTTTGGGATGGGCTGAGATGGCAATTAGGACTTTGAGTTTATTCTGGGATAAAAACTCTGTTTTGGATTGATGAGTAGTTCATGTGATTCGTTTGTTTTTGGGTTGTCACGAGAGGGCTATTTTGTGTGCCAAAAGCTTAAGGGCTGTCGGGTGTTAATGGGATGAGTGAGGTGTTTATTTGGGACAGCTTGGACATCTTTGTTGTAGCTATGTGTAAATTGGAACTTATTGCAAAGGGATGGTCCCTTTCCCTGCTGCGAACAAAGTTTAGTGAAGCTTAGGTTAAATTAGGGGTTAGATTCTAAATAGGGGTAGTAATTAGTTTAGCTATTTGATTAATCATATAAAAACCTAAATCTTATCATGGATACAGGGCGCTAGCTGATTACGGATTATTTTGTATAGGAGGTTAATGCTTTGTAGTTTTGAAAATGGTCATTGGTACTAATTAACATCACTGAGAAACTCCTAGAAATTAGATCTGAATCATTGATTTTGACACTTGCTTACTTACTATGTTTAGTTTAACTCATGGTGGGGCACTTGCTTAAGTACATTTGCAAGTTTCTTGTGATGAACTTTCTTTTTGATAACTTAATTTTTTTCTATTTATGTACCAATGCTAAGTCTTCCTAATCATTGATTTTGATTTTTATGTTCTTTTATATTCCTTTTGATAACTCGATTCTTAATATAATCTTCCTTTTAATGTCTTTCTCAAACAGTCCGTGCACATATGGATCGTAGTTGGATAAATGCTTTACGTACAAGTGATGAGTATGAGAATGGGGTGAAAGAGTTCTTAGAATTTGCTAAAAGAAATGCTCGTGATAATACTGAAATATTTTTTTGTCCTTGTGTAAAATGTGTGAACCTAAGACGTTTGAAAGTGGATGAAATAGAAGAACATGTTCTTTGCGATGGATTTTGCAAGAGTTATACAAGATGGATATGGCATGGTGAATCATTAAGCATGCCAAGTGTGTCCCAAACTGAGCAAGTTGATGTAGATATGGATGATCGACTAGAAGACATGATCCGTGATGTTGGACCAGAGTTTTTTCAGCGAGCACATGTATATGATCATTTGTGTAGTGATGCGGAGAAGCCGTTGTATCCAGGGTGCACTCAATTCTCACGATTGGAAGCAGTATTAAAATTGTTCAAGATAAAAGCACAAAATGGGTGGAGTGACAAAAGTTTTACCGAATTGCTTGAGTTATTGAAAGTTATGCTTCCAGAAGGTAATACACTACCGGATCGTAACTATGAGGCAAAGAAGATATTGTGTCCAATGGGTATGGCATACAAGAAAATACATGCTTGCCCCAATGATTGCATCTTGTACAGAAACGAGTTTGAAGGGTTGCATCAGTGCCCCATATGTCAGGTATCACGCTACAAAGTGAAGGATGGTGAGTCTAGTTGTGATGAGAGCCCAAATGGGCCTCCGGCAAAAGTCTTATGGTATCTTCCAATAATTCCAAGGTTCAAGAGATTATTTGCTAATGCAAAAGATTCAAAGAACCTTAGATGGCATGCAGATGAGAGGCAATGTGATGGAAAGATTCGTCATCCGGCTGACTCTTTGCAGTGGAAAAGAATCAATCAATTGTTTCCAGACTTTGGCAATGAGCCAAGAAACCTTAGGCTTGGACTTGCTACGGATGGAATGAATCCATATGGTAACTTGAGTAGTAAGCATAGCTCATGGCCAGTTCTGTTGGTAATTTACAATCTCCCTCCTCAATTGTGCATGAAGCGGAAAAACATAATGTTGTCTATGATGATTTCGGGCCCACAACAGCCTGGAAATGACATAGATGTTTATTTACGTCCCTTGATTGAAGACTTGCGAATGTTATGGGAGGAAGGCATGGATGTGATTGACGGATATAGCCATGAATTATTCAAGATGCGTGCCATGATCTTTTGCACCATAAATGATTTTCCAGCATATGGGAACTTGTGCGGATATAGTGTTAAGGGGCATAAAGCATGCCCTATATGTGAAGAAGGCACATGTTACCATCAACTGATTCATGGAAAAAAGACGGTTTACCTTGGCCATCGAAGATTTCTCAAACCTGATCACCCATATCGTAGATTAAAGAAAGCCTTTAATGGACTGCAAGAGAATGGAGTTGCTCCAAAGGCCTTAACTGGAGAGCAAGTTTATGAACGGGTGAAAGACATCAATATTACTTTTGGAAAGACCCAAAAGAAAGCCACTGCCGCTGAGAGAAACATATGGAAGAAGAGGTCAATCTTTTTTGATCTTCCATATTGGTGCAAGCTTGATGTAAGACATTGTATTGATGTAATGCATGTGGAGAAAAATGTGTGCGATAGTGTTATTGGAACGCTTCTAAAC
Organism: Boesenbergia rotunda; assembly: GCA_024364735.1. NCBI lineage: Eukaryota > Viridiplantae > Streptophyta > Magnoliopsida > Zingiberales > Zingiberaceae > Boesenbergia > Boesenbergia rotunda. The sequence goes on from JAGFNQ010004841.1 coordinate 178,385, forward strand.
ATACCGGGCAAGACAAAGGATGGTGTGAAATCTCGCCTAGATATGTTTGAAATGGGTATACGAGAAAAGTTACATGCGCAGGTAGTAGAAAATAAGCGCGCATATTTGCCCCCTGCATGTCATACATTATCAAAAGCAGAGAGAAAAAGTTTATGTGAGAGTCTACATGGAATCAAAGTCCCACAAGGTTATTCATCAAATATCAAAAGGCTTGTCTCTATGAAAGATCTGAAATTGGTTGGCTTAAAGTCTCATGATTGCCACATATTGATGCAACATCTATTACCAGTGGCTATTCGTGATATTTTGCCTGAAAATGTAAGACAAGCCATAACCAGGTTGTGCTTTTTCTTTAATGCTATATGTAGCAAAGCCATTGACCCTCAGAAATTGGATGAGTTGGAAAATGAAGCTTTTATTATCTTATGCCAATTAGAGATGTATTTTCCTCCTTCATTTTTTGATATCATGGTTCACTTGATTGTTCATATAGTGAGGGAGATTAAGTTGTGTGGCCCAGTTTATTTACGGTGGATGTACCCAATTGAGCGGTACATGAAAATATTAAAAGGGTATGTGAAGAATCCACACCGCCCTGAAGCATCTATTGTTGAAAGGTACATTGCAGAAGAGGCTATTGAGTTTTGCACTATGTATGTGAAGGATGGGGAAGCTATAGGGCTTCCTAAGTCTCGTCATGAAGAAAGATATGGAGGTAAGGGTACGCTAGGTGTAAAAGCTACAATCCCAGATCGAAAGGAAGTGCTTCAAGCACATTTGTATATCTTAAATAACACCGATGAAGTTCAACCTTACTTATGCTCTCACAAAAACATTATCAAGAAGCAAAACCCTAGAATGAACGAAAAGATGTTGATGAATGAGCATAACAAGACCTTTCCAAGTTGGTTTAGTGAAACCATTATTATGGATGATACTGCTTCTGATACATTAAAATCGCTAGCAAATAAGCTAACATTCCAAGTCATAAAATGGAGTGGATATGATATCAATAATCTTTCCTTCTATACAAAGTCCCAAGATGAGAAGAGTACTGTGCAAAATAGTGGGGTTATGATAATGGCTGAGTCCATGCACTTCTCTAGTTCCAAAGATAAAAGCCCTGTTATTGCATCCATATCTTACTATGGAGTGATTGAAGAGATTTGGGAGGTCGACTACACTAACTTTAGAGTTCCTGTTTTCAAATGTAAGTGGGTTGATATTAATAATGGTGTGCAAATTGATGGATTAGGATTTACATTGGTCAACCTTAATAAAGTAGCTTATAAAGATGAGCCTTTCATCATGGCTTGCCAAGCAAAACAAGTATTTTATATTAAAGATCCCTCTCATAAAAGGTGGTCAGTGGTTTTACAAGGAAGAAACATAATTAGTAATGATGATACTCTTGTTATTTCTGAGACTCCTTTCTCATCAAGGATCCCTACTTTGGATGAAGAAATAATAATGGATAATGAACATGCTACTCGCGATCATGATGAAGGGATATGGGAGAATATTGATATTCCCTAATCAAGTTAGTTGTTTTTAATTTTATTCCACTATTAATATTTGAAATATGTTTCTTGATGTTGATTATAAAAATATGTTCTTAACCTTTATTTTATTATTTTTACAGGCACATGGTGATTCATCTCACAACCCTCCTTCACAGAGTGGGTCGGATATCGGATCCAAACGGAAAAAAGGCAGAGGTCCTACACAATTAAAAGAGTTAACCCTTAGCCGAATTAATGATCAAAAGGTCCCCATCGAGTTTGATGTGGTCGGGAATCCTACGGGGCCAAATAAAGAAACTTTCAATAGTTATGTGGCTCTCCAAGGACGTAGTAGGGTTAGTCTCTTGAAGAAAGAGTGGGATGATGTAGAATCTTGCATCAAGGATAATATTTGGGAAAGTATTATGGTAACTCTTTATGTTTGTAACTCTTTATGTTTGTAATAATTTACTTGTGGCTAATATTATCATAGACTAATTTTTCTATTTGTTGTCATGTAGCTCACCTTTGACATCCCAAATGACAACTCACTGAAGAGGAAATGTATTTCATATGCGGGGGATCGTTGGAAGGCCTTCAAGTCGGACCTTACCAGAAAATACATATTCGGGTCAAAAATTGGTCTATCTCCTTGTGAGAAATATTCATTCATTGATGATTTGACATGGGAGAAATTTCTTAAGAGCTGACAAGATCCTGCCTTTCTTGTGTGTTGGCCTTATATATTTTATTCAATTTGAGTTTTGTTTGCAAAGAAATTGTATCTTTGGGTAATTTTATAATTTTCTTGATTTTGTTTATTAAAACAGAAGACAAGAAGAAAGGCACAAGAAAGTGCTGCAAAGAATTGCCACCCCCATATATTATCTCGTGGGGGCTATGCTAAGCTTGAGGAAAAGATTATGCAACAAAAGTTGAAAGAACGTGAAGAAGCATCATAAGCAGAACCGTCAATAACTATTTCTCCCCCATCTCCACTCACACGCCATGAGAAATGGAAGAAAGCACGACAAAAGAGTTCTGGAGAGTATACATCTGAACCTTGTCGCATTATTGCTGATAAGATTGTAAGTAATTTTATAAATTTATTAATAATTATGCTTTGGTATTATACACATTCTTAACAATCTTAATTTATATGTTTCATAGGATTCTTTGGTTGAACAAAGCTCTCAAGGATCTTTTGTATCTATTGGACGGGAAGATATTTTGACTGCCGCTATTGGGCGTCCGGAGCACCCAGGACGTGTCCGTACTGCAGGACGAGGTGTGGGCATCAAGCAGTATTTTGGGTTGCCTTCATATAGGCATGGCTTCAAAGGCGGAAATGTATCAAGGGAAGAGTTAGAAGTGGTCCGAGAAAAGATGAGGCAAGAGATTACTGAGGAGGTTGAAGAGAGGCTTAAAAAGGATATTGAACAGCGATTTACAAATGAGCTTGAACAACGATTTGCAAAGGAGGTTGGACTACGAATTAGACAAGAGCTGGAATCTTTGGGCCTTTTCCAAGGAAAGACAAGGTCCCCCCCCTTCCCATTCTCCTAGATATGTGAGCACAAAAGGAAGTTGTGCAGCAGATGGTCAAGCTATATTGGAAGAGGACCTCCTTAACATCAGAGGCATGTGTAAGCTATATGTAGAGGACCCTTTCCGTTTAGTGGCTATTGGACAAGTCTACAACTTGGGGCCAACCATACACCACATCCAAATAGATAGTGATAATGTGAGGGTGGTGGTTGATCAAGTAAAAGATGCAAAGGCCCTTGTCCCTGTACCCACTGAGGAGGTGCAAACAGTGGGACAAGCCCCTAATCATTTTATTTTATGGCCAAAAAGACTTGTCAAGCCAGTACAAGATGAGGTATTCAATATTCACATATATCTTTTCCATATTTTACTTATTGTATTTAAAAAGGATCTTTTGTAAATGTTGATTAGGAACCTGACGTTGGTGCTATTAAAGATGATCTGGTGGCCAAACAGAAGGAACAGAATGGTAATGAGGCAAAAATGACTAAACTTTATGGAATCATGAATTGTGTTTTCTATTTTTTTTATTAATTGTTTTAGTAGGGTGTAATATCCAAACTTGACCTTTTGGTTTCCATTTACTGATTAGGCAATTTTAACTTTCATAGCAGGCTTTGATATGGTTCAACAAAGGGAATCTGAAGTTGATCCGATGGCACATTTATGTATTCTAGCTGTAAAAATTGGCAAACACCCTTTACAGTTAAATTTAGATGTTGAAGTCTTAGGCAAGTCCAGCCCAATCCCATTGCATATATTTCAAAAGGATATTTTGGAGCTCACCATGGGTAACATGCTTTGTGTATCAGTGCTGCAAGTTTGGTTAATGTTAGTACATTTCTAAACTATTTATTAATTAACTAAGTATCACATACTTACAATTTGCATTTATTTATTATCTTAGGTATTTGCATCAACTCTGCAAACTAAGAGGGAACATGGATACATATGGATTTATTGATCCTGTTCACATTCAAAGTATAGGGAATCGTCCAATGGACATTCAAAACTACATTCATAGTAGGATAATTGAAGGAAAAGAGTGTTACCTTGCACCGTATTATCATATGTACGTGAATATTTTCAAGTGACTTAGAAGTTTAGTTGTGATTTTGACTAATTATTATCCAACTTGCAGGGCCCATTGGCAGTTGATAATTATTTGTCCTAAGCAAAATGTTGTCATCTTTCTCTACTCACTGTGGAATAAAGCGAATAAAGATATCAAAACAATTATTAATAGGTAAGTTATTATCATTCGCTCTATGATATGTTTTTCTACAACTATGATTTATAAGCAATTTTTTCATAGATATATTTGGTTGATTTGTTGCCATTTATTATATTTTTTAATCACAGTGCTATGCGTTCTTGGCATACGATGAAAGGCAAACACTTGGGAGCTTTTAGAATGCCTATATGGAAGGAACTACGTGTAAGTAGTTAAATGTCAAGTTTTTATACAACTATGATCTATAAGCATTTTTTTCATAGATAAATTTGGTTTATTTGTTGCCATTTATTATATTTTTTTATTATAGTGCTATGCGTTCTTTATTATTTGATGTCTTTTGGTATGCAAGCTCCTCTATGTGCATGCTTGAGATATTGGTTACTATAATGAAAAATTAGCATGACTTTGTAACTGATTTATCCTTTTCTGCTAATGTGTCATTTTGATATTTATTTGTAGTGCCAAAAACAAACTGGCAATACAGAGTGTGGATATTATGTAATGAGACATATGCTCAACATTGTCTCGGCGATCATAGTTGATTCATGGGACAAGGTAATTGAAGTTTTTTTAATTTTATAGATTTAATTATGTCTGGTTGAGTTGATAAGCTATTTTTTTATATAAATGTACCTTGCAGAGATTCACAAATAAGGATCCATTCTCCGAAGATGAGATTGATGACATCAAAAGATGTTGGGCAACTTATTTGTTAGAGGTTGCCAATGTAAAAGTTTAGGATAGTTTAATGTAAAAGTTAGAGACCACTAGCATTGATTTCCATTAGTGTTCTTCCTTACATTGTAGCTTCAATTGCTTACATATATACTATTTCAATCAAGTAGTTTCAGTTTTGCATCCTGTCAACCGGATTCTACACATATTTTTTTAATGTGGCTTTTGCCATTGTCCTTTTAGCGCTTTCCTTCTTCTCATTTGATCAAAAGTTGCTTTTGAGAGTAAATTTTTACCAAAATGAGCACGAACATGGAGGAAACGTTCGAGCCTTTTCACGGAATCAAGAATGATCTTCAAGGGAGATTGATGTGCTACAAGCAAGATTGGACAAGTGGTTTCAGTGCAGGCATCAGGTATTGATCGTTGCTTCAGAAATTTATCTGCATATCAGTTATACTTTTCCAAAGCTTGTTCAGAAGGATGCAGAATCACAGTGCAATTTATGAAACCCTCTATTTCAATGTAAACCTTTCACTTCTCATGAACAGTAACAAAAATCTCTAGAATGAACGATAGCTAAGGAATTAAAAACTTGAGAAACCATTTCCCAGAAGAAGCTCCAATACTATACCACTAAGCGTGTTGAGGATATGTTATTGGAATCAGTGAATACCACCACTAAGCGTGTTGAGGAACTGCTGGAAATGATGCAAGATCCTGCCAATACTATACGCATTGAAGACCATCTTACTTGTTAGTATACATCACAATTTCACCTATTAAATTGTGGCATATGTTTCATTTAAGCATTTTACTGCATTACTTTGACTACATGCTTATCTTTTCATTGACTTGAATTTCTCTGTTTCTTTCTCCCTCTTAAATAGCTCTGAACATGAGATGTATTGAACGTCTATATGGAGACCATGGTCTTGATGTCATGGATGTAATTCAGAAAAATGCTAGTCTTGCATTGCCAGTCATATTAACTCGTCTGAAGCAAAAACAAGAGGAATGGTCTAGGTGTCGGTCAGATTTCAATAAAGTATGGGCAGAAATATATGCCAAGAATTATCATAAGTCACTTGATCATCGCAGTTTCTATTTCAAGCAACAGGATTCAAAGAATTTGAGCACAAAAAGTATGTGATCAGTTATTTTGTTTACAGTTCTTTTGAGTATTTTAAGAGACAAACATTAACAACAGAAGTTCTCATTGCTTATTAAAGTGATAATGCACATATTCTAGCCTTCTATGTCATTTTCTTTGTTTTTTTCCCCTCCATTCCTGTTTATCTGTTTGTTTATTGTTTGAATAGCTTTGTTGGCTGAGATTAAAGAAATTAATGACAAGATGAAGAAGGACGATGACATTCTTCTTGCTGTTGCTGCCAAAAATAGGCACCCAATTATTCCCAATATGGAATTTAAGTATGCAGATGTAGATGTTCACGAGGATTTATATCGAATCATAAAATATTCAAGTGGAGAAGTGTGCACATCTTCAGACCAGTTGGACAAAGTCATGAAGTTATGGAGTACTTTAAGGTTCTCATCGACCAACAAAACTGGGGGCGAGAAAAGGCAAAGATTAATGGAAAGAGCTTCTCCATTGTCAACCTTTAAGGTACGGTGATGAATAACGATCAGATCTTTGGCCTTTGTACTAGCTTTCCCTTTTACTTGGTTTGCAGGTGAGGAAGGAGAAATTAGGAGACAGAATCACTGCTCTTCAGCAGCTAGTTTCGCCTTTTGGCAAGGTTATAATTAATCTCATTAATAAATGAATTTCTTTAGGCTTCTCTTCGATCGTGTGTGGTTGAGTAATTGAACCATTGATTCCATTAATGACAGACCGATACTGCATCAGTTCTTCAAGAAGCCATTGACTACATTAAGTGCCTTCATGGCCAAGTTGGTGTAAGTGCAAATTAAACAAAAACACACTGAATTCATCTGACTTTGTATTAACTGTATGATTGAACTTTAGGCTCTCAGCAGTCCCTACTTGAAACATGGATTTCCCATCAAACAAAAACAGGTTTACCTTTCTTTGAATTTATTGCTAATCATATATATTAATTATAAATATGCAGCGTATATTTAGTGATTCCTATTACAATGCAGAGGATGTATGAGCAGCTGAAGAAGAATACTGATGAAGAGAAGCAATCGGACCTGGAAAGCAGAGGACTATGCCTGGTTCCGATCACCGGCACCTATCCGGCGACTGCAAGTGAGACATCCGTTGATTTCTGGCATCCTGGTTCAGTTCTATTTGGAGGAAGCTTCAGATATAGCAAGAGCAAGCTAGCTGAAGAGTAGATGAAGCTGATAAAGAACTAATTAAGCATGCTAAAGTTGAATTGATATGAAGATACAACTAAAGCTGAACCAACTAATTGTAGTGGCAGCTGAATGAGAACGAGTGCTAAATTTGGCAGGAGGAATTTGGAGGAACATTTAATTAACTACTTGAGATAAGGAGAAGATTTTGATTTGTTTATAAGGTTTGATGGACCTTGGTAATTGGCATATATTTGTCTTCTCGTATGTTTTCCTACAGAAATCTGAGTGGATGACTTGGCTCTTTTAATGTTCTTTCTAGAATAACGCTAACGTACGTAGTCGTCGTGAAGCTCTTTTATGAAATTATTAATAAATATGAAATTTATATAAAAAATTAAGACTTTTGACACCGGTTGTTTCTAGAACCGGTGTTAAAACATCATTTTTAACACCGGTTGTTTCTAGAACCGGTGTTAAAAATGATGTTTTAACACCGGTTGTTTCCAGAACCGGTGTTAAAAATGATGTTTTAACACCGGTTGTTTAAAATAATCGGTGTCTAAAATGGCTTTCCTGCCTCATAATTGAACTTTTAACAACGGTTATTAACCGGTGTTAAATCTATATATTACACCGGTTTGTTAACCGGTGTTAAAAGTCTATACTTACAATGCCGGCTGGATCAACACCGGTTCCGGAACCGGTGTTAAAAGTCGAAAATAACCGGTGTTAAAAGCCTTTTTTCCACTAGTGATTCCATATTATCAAGTTGAAAAGTTTTGAAAAGCTACAACATCTCAGATTTCACAAGTTGGAGCTATACATATCAGAAACAAAAGAACTCAGCTGCACAGAAAAATCAGAAAAAAAAAAGAGAACAGCTGAAAAACAAAAGGAAGAGAAAAGAAAAGGGAAAGAAAAGAAGAATATGAAGTGGAAATCAAGGTTAGATGTTGAATTTGAAGTTGTGAACGAGGATCTAGTTGAATGCAAAAGTGAGTTTATTGATTGGAAGTTTGAAATCCTTGGCAGAATCAGATCAGACAGCTCAATTTTGGCTATTGGCCAGTCCCTGATCGGTCTCCAGACCGATCAGGAGTTGTCCAGTCCGATCCCCAGACCGATCAGACAGTGTCTGATCGGTCCAGCGACCGATCTGTGGAGGCTGGCACACAACAAAACCTGAGTACACTTCATTTCAGCATTGTTTCCACCCAAACCAGAGGCACTATACAATTCCTACTCCACCACAGCTCAGAATTCATTAGAGGATATCAAAAGAGGGCAAAGTACATGGGGATACATTTTTGAGTGTCCAAGTCTTCCACTTCCCCTAATTTTTCCATATTTTCTTATCATGCTATATTTCTTTTCTATGTTTCCTTATCATATCATTTTCTTTACTTTATCATATCTTTTTATCATATCATATTTCTTTATTTTCTTTATCATGAGTCATAAGTATCAAGTCCCTCAATTTTCTATTTCATCTCTATCATTGCATATATCTTCTTTAACTTGTTTGAATAAGCTTTTGTAGGTATGGATCCAATTCATGAATAATGGTGGAGAGTAGATAATAAGCAAGCCTATGGTAGTGCAAGAACTATGGTTGTGTTGGAGAGAGTTCCACTTTTCATCAAAAATGTAGAACTTAGGAAGAGAGCCACTTTAGAACTTCCCTTGCAAGGTTTTTGTGAAATTCATCTCAATAAGTCATGATGGATGAAGTATGCTAAGTTGTTGATTTAAGGACAAGATACTAATCCATTGAGCTTAGATTTTTGAGAATTGACAACCCTAGGTAATTTCCTTTCAATTGTTTTTAACTATGATTGAGAATAATCTAGGGGGATACATCCTTAGTTTACTAGTTAGCTTGTGAGAAACGCCCAAGAGTAAGTGTGGGGGAGTTGATAACTATCATTTTGTTGATTATTTTAGACTCTAAAATCCATGTTTGATCCACATTTTATAGGTTTAAGTTTGCATTTATAGTAGGTTTCATGTATTTCCTCTATTTTGGCTTTTAATCCAAATCTTTGTATATTTGGGATATTTTTGGCACTAAATTTGAATATCATTCTGTAGGCTTCAAATGATCATGGGCCTAGATCAAATTGGGTCAGACTTGAGTCAGCATTGGATCCGGATCAAAGGGATCAAGCATCGGGTTAATATGAGCCGTCCATTCAAAGAACGGCTAGATCTTAGCCATTGGTCAACTTCCGATCAATCCGAGTTCAAGATAGAGTCAATCATGACTACAGATCAAGATCTGAAAATTTCAGCCAAATCAGAAGTAATCTGACCGTTGGATCAAGCTCAAGATGTTCTAGACCATCCATTCAAGAAAAGGGAGGATCTGAGCCATCCACTATAGAACTGGTTGATCCGAGCTAGGGACAAGTAGATCAGGACACAGGGTCATCGTCGTGTCTTCGCAGATCCGAGTTAGGAATGGATCGTTGGATGGAACCAAATCGATCTCAGCCGTCCATTCCTAACTATATAAGCAATTAATTCCCCAGGTCACAGGGTCGTCGTCGTGTCTTCACAGCAGCCGCTGTTCTTCTGAGTTCTTCCCATTTCTTCATCAAATTTCTTGTAGTTTTCTTCCGAGGCGTGCGTGACCACATCGGATTCAGTTCTTAGCAGGATTTCAGATCATCCAGGTATAATTTCCAGTTAAGTTTGCTAATCGATTGTGTTTTAGGAAGTTTCGGAGAGGGTTTCGCCGGAGTTGGTTTTCACTAATCGAATCATTGTCGATCGCTGGATCTCTGTCGTCCGGAGCTATCGAAGCAACAGAGAGGGGTTCTCGAAGTTGCCTCGATAGTTTCTGAGGTCATTTGTCATCCAGTCAGTCGATGAGGAGGAGATTGCAAGGTGAATCCAGTCCCTGAATGTTCACTGTGATCGGATAGTCACGCCTCTGATCGGTCCCCAAACCGATCAGAGGAAGTCCAGATCGGTTCCCAGACCGATCAGAGGAAGTCCAGATCGGTCCAGTGACGCGCCCAAATATACTAATTAAAGTTGTCACGAAAGTGTGGGCTTATCAAATTTAAATGTATATTAAATGCTGGAAACCCTTTTACAACTCAAAAGTATGAAAATGTAATATAGGGGCCACAGGTCGTATTTTTCTCAGGGACTGGTTGTTGTGTTTGATTCGCGCTTGTATTTAGGTGTCGTTTATGAATTTTGGGTTTCGAATGAAATATGGTTTGGGTTCAGTTTAGAATGAAAGCCCAATGAAGAAAAAGGAGAACCAAATAAAAACCATTTAATTAAGGGGCTAAACAAGGAGTTGGCACTAAAGAACTTATCTAATTATGAATGTAATCAACCAATGCAAATAGATAGATTTGGAAACAAATCTGAATTCGATTGTAAGGTGTACCACAGATTAAATTAGACATGTAGAAATTATCCATCAAAACCGAAACATCCACTTGACCATAAATGCATCAATTTAACACACTTGGTATCAAAGGAGAAAATTGCTATTCCAAAAGTTGATATCAAATGCAGGAATTTATTGCAACAACAGATGGGATGCGAAAATCGAACAAAATCACTGAATTCAAATTGCAAAGGAATTCGTATGGAGCTAAACTGATACAAAAGAAATGCAAAATCATGCTTGATACACATGGGCAATGCTTATGTGCCAAAATTTCCACTTTTGTGCCAAAAGCTGAAATTAATGCTAAAGCTGTAGCCTATCAATGCAGAATGGCTAATCGATTTAGAACCATTGCAGAAACAGGAAAGAAACATGCAGCAATTGATTGGAATTTTGCTGCAGAATTGAAAACTTGGCTGCAGAATTTCAGTGGAGTAGCTGCAGAATTTCAGGAAGTTGGCTGCAGAAATCAATTGAATTCATACATCACAAAACAACTAAATCAAGTAGCAAGACCAATGTTCATTGAGGATTAAGAAGGACTGATATCCACTTAACCCACAATTCAGAATCGAAAACCCAAACAATGCAGAAATGACAGTAATTGCAAGCATGAAACTGAATTGCAGTAATTGATATGGAATGATCTGTAATTGGAACAAACTATATTGAAAACTTGGAAGACAGTGTAAAATTCGTTGGGCACTAAATGCAAGAACCAATATCAGGTTTTATTATGCAGAACAGGTTCAGAAAAGTGGTACGCAGCAGGTTTTTAGAACAGAATTGGGTTTCTTTGCAGAAATAAAATGGCAGCAAGAAATGGACTTGCAAAAACTACAATTAAATGCTATATTTAACTAAGCACACTATCCATCTAATGCTAGAGCAGGAATTAACAGCTAAGAACTCAGAAAACAATTCAGAAATAGGGAATCTGAGACAATTACAGAAACGGAAAGGAAAAATCAGAATTACACTTGGCACGCTATTGAAATTGGCACGCAACAATCTAAGCTACAATTAAACTGCAATTTAACTCAATATATCATTAAACAAGTTCCTAACTTACTGAACTTGAAGATTAAAAACATAATTAAGCTAAACAATTCCGAAACATAGAACTAAGTTGCTGTACGAAACTGCCTAAAACAGAATAAGTGCAGAAATAGGATTACAGCTACGAAAACATGAAATTAACTACATAAAACTAATCCTCAACTCTCCCTGAGCTCAAGATCTTCTTGGTCGTCAAGCAAGAGCCGGCTTCGAACCCGCAAGCACAGCAAATCGATTGGAAAACGGCTCAGTGGTCAAATCTGCTCAAACTACACACGGCTGAAAAATTCCAGTCCAATCTCTTCTCTCTCAATGGATGGGCTGCGATGATGATTTGAGACTCATCTGAGGTCACCTGAGAACCCCTACAAGCAGCTCAGATGGTCGGAAATGGTTTGTGGACGAGAATCGAGTGATTGGTTAGCAGAGGTGCCGAAACCCTCAAACACACTCTGTCCGGATGAAGCTGGAGCTGAATTCTCCACCAAATCGATCTTCAATGATCCAGATGATGAACCGAGGTCAAGATTGAGGTGGTCGCGCCTCCTTGGATGAGAAACTAGCAAGTAAAACGAAGAGAAAACGAAAAAACTCCTGTTGCGGCGAAGACGCGACGACGAACAGCTGCTGCAAAAATTTCCTTAAGTAATTAGAATTGGACGGCTCAGATTGATTGGAGGAGATCCAACGGTAGATCTTGATCTGATTTGAGCCAAACTTTTATGATGATGATCTGGGGTCAGGATCTGCCTTGTGGTAGCTCGGATCCTCTAGATGTGCAACGGATGGTCCAGATCAACTCTATCTGTGATTGGACGCTCTAGAGCCCTCCTTGCTTGATTCAACGGTTGATTTAGCTCTGATTGGGATGAAACCTTCAGATCTTGATCATAGAGCTTGATCAACCCTAACCCTAGCTCGGATTGCTTCAGATCGTCCCGGATGGCTCAGATCTAGCCGCTCTTGAATCGGACGGCCCGGATTAATCCAAAACATGATAATTCGATCCGGTTCCTATCCGACTCAAGTTTGACCCAGTATGCCCTAGGTCCAGGATCCTTTCATGCCTACAAAAAATATATCAGAAAATTAGTGGCCAAATAATCCAAAAATTGTGTAATTTTGCAATTAAGTCCAAAATAAGATAAAGTTCCAAAACCTAGGGTAAAATCGTAATTAAGCAATAAAAACATGGGTCAAACATGGATTTTAGCAATTAAAATAATCAATAAAATGGTGCTTATCAACTCCCCCACACTTAACCTTGAGCGTCTCGCGAAACAACTAAATATGTATCCCTTAGGTTTTCTAAAGCATAATTAGAAGCAATGAAAAGAAATTACCTAGGGTTGTCAATTCTCATAAATCTAAGCTCTATGGATTAGTATCTTGTCCTTAAATTAACAACTCAGCCTTTTCATCCATCATGAGTCATTGAGATGAATTTAACTCATAGCCTTTCATGGGAAGTTTTGGTGGCTCTCTCTTAAGTTCTAAGTTGGTGATGGAAGTGGAGCTCACTCAAACACATATGCTTTTTGCACTACCATAGGCTTGCTTATTATCTAATCTCCACCATTAATCATGAATAGGATCAACATCTACAAAAACAAATGAAAACATGGAAAATGGTAAGAAATGGAGTAAAAACTAAGAAATTGGAAAAATTGATTAAGTGGGAGACTTAGTTGCTCAAAAATGTTTCCAATGTGTTTTGCCCCTCCTTTCAGTCCTCTAGTGAATAACAAAGTGTGGTGAAGTCACATTTGAATAAATTCCTTTGATTTGGATGAAAAACCTCTCTTTGACTTCCTTGTGCCAAGTTTTTTTCAATTGTGTGCCAATCTTGTTACTTTGCTTCTCTTTCTGATTTTGTTTTCTTTTTCTTTCTCTCTAGTGAATTCAGAATGATGGTGGAACAAATCTTCAATTTGGATGAGAGAAACTTCCATGATTTAATAGTGCCAAAGTTCAATGGTGTGCCACTTGGTTCTTCTTCTCTTCTTTTTTTTTCTCTCTATTTCTGTTCACTACTGATTCCCTGATGTTATTTCAACTCCTCCTTGTTCATTTTTCCCTGAAATCTCATTTGGACATTTCGGACCAGTTAGTATCAGAAGTTGACACATCAAATGCAATTAGTAAGTCACTCTTGATACATATTCTTCTCAACTTTGCACACTTCCATCACTCTTCTTTTTTTTCTTTTTTTTCAATGTTTCTGCTCCACGGCAGATTCCTTTCAATTCCCTGATTTCTCAAAAACATTTCGTGCAAATGGCTGAGTAGTGGAAAGCTTGGATGTTCCACTTGCAAAATAGCATCAAAACCCAATTTCAGCCTCCTCTTAATACAAACTGCATTCTGTTTTTTTTTTTTTATGTGCTGATCAGAGTTGCTAGCATCCATATTTCTTCCAGATTTGGTCAGCATTGGGTGTTCTTAATAATCCTTGATGCATTTCCGCATTTTGTTCCCTGATTCACAGCCTTGGAGAATCTAATTTCAGCTTCTTCTTGGCATAAACTGCCTTATTTTTCAGCTTCAAATGTAATTCAGTTTTAGCTTCTCCTTCTCAGCTTTTTCTCAGCTTCAATTCAGACTTAAAGCTTCATTTCAGACTGTGTTCAGCTCCCAATTAAACTCTGGCAAAATGTATCTGACCTTCTAACAAAATACAGCTGCAAGCAAGTTCAATTCTGCCCACAAAATTGCAATTGTTTGCAGACTTTTTCTGCATTCACCTGTTTCAGAATTCAGCAGCTACCCGGTTTCAGAATTCAGCATCTAGAATAGCTAGGTTCTTCATTCTTGCATCCTCTACTTCCTTCACATCAGTTAGCAAAAAGTTTTGCATTAAATCTGATTTGTTCACAACTTCACTTCTTCTTGCGTGCCAACTTGACTTGATTTTGTTTTCTGAAATTTTTTTTCTGTTTTACTCTCCATTTCAGCTCTACGGCATAGTCCTTTCTAAACTCTGATTCCCAAAATAAATACATCACATAGTAATGAAAAGTTAAATTCTTCACTAGGGGAGTTGATACATGCCCATTTTTTCCTTCTTTTATCTCATCCTTCCTTTTTGGCACTGATTTTGTTTTTATGGTGCAGATTTTTTTCTTTGTTTGCCACTTTGATCTTCAAAATGTAGTAAAGAATCTAAGTTTCCAATGGCTTCCATCCTTCTTGCTCATTCTTGGCACCAAACATCACTCACTTGGCACATGAAATTTTTTTTTTTCTAGTTGAAATGCATCCAAAACTTGTAGTTACTCCCCCACACTTGAATCTTTGTCCGTCTCGGGCAAAAATAACATTAAGAACATCTCAAGCAACAAGTCCAAAGAAAAAAGGGGTAAGCGTAGGAGATAAGCAAAGAAAAATGGAATGAACATGGTTATTGCTAAAAATTGATGTGGAAAGGAAAACAAATGGATTAGCCTCTATAGATGTGATCCAATCATTGAAATATGATTTTGAAAGAACCTAAGCAAGTTCTAGAGTTTAATAACATGTGTGTCACAAATATAAGGCTAATTCTCACTAGGTGCAAATTATTCATCTCAACTCCTCAATCAAGCATCTAAAGCAAAGTAGTACTCAAGCATCCAAGATTTCATCCATGATCTCAAATCCTAAGTTTTAATAACCAAATTTAATTTATTTTCAAAAGATTCTAACATGCTATGAAGATAACCTAGAGGGATACTTTTATTTCTACTCATGCAAGAAAAAATGACAAAAGAAATAGCATGCATTTATTTACAAGGACTCAGTTCAAAGAAAAATTCTAATTCTAGGAAGCATGAAAATGAAAAATGAAATAAAAGAAAATACAAGAAAAATCAAACTCCCCTTTATTCTGGTGGACGGAGTCGATCCAGAAGTAGCCTCCATCGTGGTAGTGGAGGTGTCTGGGTGGCTGGGAGACTTTGGACTCCCCCACACTTGAACTTTTCAAAAATTTGCTCCGGTGGCCGCAGGCGATTCAGGTTCAAGAGCCATTCAAGGGATGGAGTTCTTTTAATTAAAGTCAGATCATCTCCTCCTTCTTGATGCCCTTCAGAAGTCCTTCCAGGAGGCTGAAGTCTGTTCAGTTGGAGTACCCACTCCTGGAGTCTTCTGGACCCTGCAAAAACATGTAATACCTCTCTCAAGCGTTCAGGGTCAGAAAGAAATGATATAAGCTCAGTTTCTGCATGAAATAAATCCAAATCTGCATCATGTCCAATTAAATCAATTTGTGGTGCCTCAATAAAATTTTCAAAATCATTTTCTACAAAATTTGCATCCAGAAGCTTATCACAAATAAAGAAATCAATTTCTGGCTCATCAATAGAAATTTCACAATTATTTCCTATCAAAGATGTATCAAGCAATGTATCACAGCCAATCAAATCAATATCAGGTATCTCCAAAAGTTTTTCACATTCATTTTCAGCATATGACATAGCAAGAGATTCATCAAAATAAATAACATCAAATTCAGGCACTTCTAAAAAATTTCACTATCCATATTCACAAAAGATGTATTAAGTGATTCATCATAAAAAACTACATCAATTATGGGTGCCTCTAAAATTATTTCACTATCCATAGCAAGAGATGTATCAAGTAATGCAGTACGATCAATAAAATCAATGTTTGGTACCTCTATTGGATTTTCACAAACAATCTCTACACAAGGTATATCAATAAAATCATCAGAGTCAATAGAATCATCCCTAGGTACCTCACTGTATTTTTCTGAACAAAGAGGAGAAATACTTACCTGAGCGTGCTGGATAATACCTGAAGGGTCTATAATAGTAGATGTGTCTGTGGTCTCCTCCTGGTTATGTTCAAGCTCCTCTTCAGCCTCAGGCTCTGGTGGACAATCAACTGGTGATCCTTGGGTGCTTGCTTCCACCAAGCAAGTCCCTACACTTTCTGGTTCATTCTCTAAATCTTGTGGTGGTCCCTGGGGCTCTGTGCAGTCCCCTACACCTATGGAATCATCTCCTCTGCATGCTTCTCCTGTAATATCTGCAACAACAGTATCAGAAAAATTAGGACCACTAATAATACTATCATCAGAAAATAAAAGTCTAGAATGGTCCTGTGGAGCTTCAATTTCTTCTTCTTGAGCTGAAACATTCGAAATTGGATTTTGAATAGGAGTCTCCGGAGGAATGCATGCTCTAGGTGCCCAGACTTTAATGTATTCTTCTTCTTCTTCTTCTAAAATTGTAAGATCCATTAAAGAAAGATTTTGCCTTGCACTAGGGTCACCTTGAACTTGCATTTGATTCATTTGACTAGCAATTTGCCCAACGCCTCTTTCGATGTCTTGAAGCCTTTGCTGCTGTTGATGATATTGTACAACTAGTTGATAAATCTCCTCCATTCTTTGTTGTTGTTCTTGTTGTTGTTGGATTTGTTGACACATATCCATAATCCTTTGGTGTAGAGCCTCATGCTCTTGTTGGTCTTGAAAAGTCATATAAGGCTGCTGAAAATCAAGAGGAGGCTGTGAATTTTGAAATGGAGACTGTGGGAGCTGATCAAATGGTTGAACATGCTGAAAATTTGGTTCACAAGTTGGTGGAGATTGCTGGAAGTTGTAGCCCTGAAAATTCTGATTTTGAGCTGGAAAATTAGGTGCCGAAGGCTGAAAATTCTGATTTTGAAACCCTTGGTTGTAAGGCTGAAAATTTTGATTCAAGGGCTGTGTGGGCTGATAAAATGGCTGGTTTTGAGGCGGATCTTGCTGAAATGGTTGACACACTTGCTGCCCTTGATTGTATTGCTGGAATTTAGGTTCAAATTGCTGAAATGGTTGCTGAAAATTGGGCTGAAATTGCTGAAAACTGGGCTGAAAATTCTGGAAAATTGGCTGCCCGTTCTGAAAATTCTGTAAATTCTGGAAATTGCTAGAATTTGGCTGAAATTGTTGGAAATCTTGCTGTGGTGGCTCGAATTGTTGAAATGGTGGCTGAAACTGAAAGTTTGGTTGCTGAAAATTAGGATAGGGCTGCTGAAATTGATCATTCGGGTGTTGAAAATTCAAATGGGACTGCTGGAAATCAAAATATGGCTGCTGGAATTCTTGGAGTGGCTGAAATTGTGGCTGAGGTAGCTTCTGATAAGTAGATGACTGAGCTTTACGTTCTAGTTGGTAGTCCCACTCCTTTATCACATTTCTTATCTCCTCCAGTGCCTTCACTATTTCTGATTGTTCCGTTGAATTCATTTTGAATCTTGCAGCCCTGTCACAAATCAAACAAGAAAAAATGGCAGCAACCGTATACAAAAATACAGCACAATAAAATAGAACCCAATGATATGTCTAAAAGTATACAAGCAAAATCAAACAAATCAACTAGTTGCTTCCCCGGCAACGGCGCCAAAATTTGACGCGCCCAAATATACTAATTAAAGTTGTCACCGAAAGTGTGGGCTTATCAAATTTAAATGTATATTAAATGCTGGAAACCCTTTTACAACTCAAAAGTATGAAAATGTAATATAGGGGCCACAGGTCGTATTTTTCTCAGGGACTGGTTGTTGTGTTTGATTCGCGCTTGTATTTAGGTGTCGTTTATGAATTTTGGGTTTCGAATGAAATATGGTTTGGGTTCCAGTTTAGAATGAAAGCCCAATGAAGAAAAGGAGAACCAAATAAAAACCATTTAATTAAGGGGCTAAACAAGGAGTTGGCACTAAAGAACTTATCTAATTATGAATGTAATCAACCAATGCAAATAGATAGATTTGGAAACAAATCTGAATTCGATTGTAAGGTGTACCACAGATTAAATTAGACATGTAGAAATTATCCATCAAAACCGAAACAT
>JAGFNQ010004841.1:202507-217590 GCA_024364735.1 Boesenbergia rotunda
ACATCAATTATGGGTGCCTCTAAAATTATTTCACTATCCATAGCAAGAGATGTATCAAGTAATGCAGTACGATCAATAAAATCAATGTTTGGTACCTCTATTGGATTTTCACAAACAATCTCTACACAAGTATATCAATAAAATCATCAGAGTCAATAGAATCATCCCTAGGTACCTCACTGTATTTTTCTGAACAAAGAGGAGAAATACTTACCTGAGCGTGCTGGATAATACCTGAAGGGTCTATAATAGTAGATGTGTCTGTGGTCTCCTCCTGGTTATGTTCAAGCTCCTCTTCAGCCTCAGGCTCTGGTGGACAATCACTGGTGATCCTTGGGTGCTTGCTTCCACCAAGCAAGTCCCTACACTTTCTGGTTCATTCTCTAAATCTTGTGGTGGTCCCTGGGGCTCTGTGCAGTCCCTACACCTATGGAATCATCTCCTCTGCATGCTTCTCCTGTAATATCTGCAACAACAGTATCAGAAAAATTAGGACCACCTAATAATACTATCATCAGAAAATAAAAGTCTAGAATGGTCCTGTGGAGCTTCAATTTCTTCTTCTTGAGCTGAAACATTCGAAATTGGATTTTGAATAGGAGTCTCCGGAGGAATGCATGCTCTAGGTGCCCAGACTTTAATGTATTCTTCTTCTTCTTCTTCTAAAATTGTAAGATCCATTAAAGAAAGATTTTGCCTTGCACTAGGGTCACCTTGAACTTGCATTTGATTCATTTGACTAGCAATTTGCCCAACGCCTCTTTCGATGTCTTGAAGCCTTTGCTGCTGTTGATGATATTGTACAACTAGTTGATAAATCTCCTCCATTCTTTGTTGTTGTTCTTGTTGTTGTTGGATTTGTTGACACATATCCATAATCCTTTGGTGTAGAGCCTCATGCTCTTGTTGGTCTTGAAAAGTCATATAAGGCTGCTGAAAATCAAGAGGAGGCTGTGAATTTTGAAATGGAGACTGTGGGAGCTGATCAAATGGTTGAACATGCTGAAAATTTGGTTCACAAGTTGGTGGAGATTGCTGGAAGTTGTAGCCCTGAAAATTCTGATTTTGAGCTGGAAAATTAGGTGCCGAAGGCTGAAAATTCTGATTTTGAAACCCTTGGTTGTAAGGCTGAAAATTTTGATTCAAGGGCTGTGTGGGCTGATAAATGGCTGGTTTTGAGGCGGATCTTGCTGAAATGGTTGACACACTTGCTGCCCTTGATTGTATTGCTGGAATTTAGGTTCAAATTGCTGAAATGGTTTGCTGAAAATTGGGCTGAAATTGCTGAAAACTGGGCTGAAAATTCTGGAAAATTGGCTGCCCGTTCTGAAAATTCTGTAAATTCTGGAAATTGCTAGAATTTGGCTGAAATTGTTGGAAATCTTGCTGTGGTGGCTCGAATTGTTGAAATGGTGGCTGAAACTGAAAGTTTGGTTGCTGAAAATTAGGATAGGGCTGCTGAAATTGATCATTCGGGTGTTGAAAATTCAAATGGGACTGCTGGAAATCAAAATATGGCTGCTGGAATTCTTGGAGTGGCTGAAATTGTGGCTGAGGTAGCTTCTGATAAGTAGATGACTGAGCTTTACGTTCTAGTTGGTAGTCCCACTCCTTTATCACATTTCTTATCTCCTCCAGTGCCTTCACTATTTCTGATTGTTCCGTTGAATTCATTTTGAATCTTGCAGCCCTGTCACAAATCAAACAAGAAAAAATGGCAGCAACCGTATACAAAAATACAGCACAATAAAATAGAACCCAATGATATGTCTAAAAGTATACAAGCAAAAATCAAACAAATCAACTAGTTGCTTCCCCGGCAACGGCGCCAAAAATTTGACGCGCCCAAATATACTAATTAAAGTTGTCACGAAAGTGTGGGCTTATCAAATTTAAATGTATATTAAATGCTGGAAACCCTTTTACAACTCAAAAGTATGAAAATGTAATATAGGGGCCACAGGTCGTATTTTTCTCAGGGACTGGTTGTTGTGTTTGATTCGCGCTTGTATTTAGGTGTCGTTTATGAATTTTGGGTTTCGAATGAAATATGGTTTGGGTTCAGTTTAGAATGAAAGCCCAATGAAGAAAAAGGAGAACCAAATAAAAACCATTTAATTAAGGGGCTAAACAAGGAGTTGGCACTAAAGAACTTATCTAATTATGAATGTAATCAACCAATGCAAATAGATAGATTTGGAAACAAATCTGAATTCGATTGTAAGGTGTACCACAGATTAAATTAGACATGTAGAAATTATCCATCAAAACCGAAACATCCACTTGACCATAAATGCATCAATTTAACACACTTGGTATCAAGGAGAAAATTGCTATTTCCAAAAGTTGATATCAAATGCAGGAATTTATTGCAACAACAGATGGGATGCGAAAATCGAACAAAATCACTGAATTCAAATTGCAAAGGAATTCGTATGGAGCTAAACTGATACAAAAGAAATGCAAAATCATGCTTGATAACACATGGGCAATGCTTATGTGCCAAAATTTCCACTTTTGTGCCAAAAGCTGAAATTAATGCTAAAGCTGTAGCCTATCAATGCAGAATGGCTAATCGATTTAGAACCATTGCAGAAACAGGAAAGAAACATGCAGCAATTGATTGGAATTTTGCTGCAGAATTGAAAACTTGGCTGCAGAATTTCAGTGGAGTAGCTGCAGAATTTCAGGAAGTTGGCTGCAGAAATCAATTGAATTCATACATCACAAAACAACTAAATCAAGTAGCAAGACCAATGTTCATTGAGGATTAAGAAGGACTGATATCACTTAACCCACAATTCAGAATCGAAAACCCAAACAATGCAGAAATGACAGTAATTGCAAGCATGAAACTGAATTGCAGTAATTGATATGGAATGATCTGTAATTGGAACAAACTATATTGAAAACTTGGAAGACAGTGTAAAATTCGTTGGGCACTAAATGCAAGAACCAATATCAGGTTTTATTATGCAGAACAGGTTCAGAAAAGTGGTACGCAGCAGGTTTTTAGAACAGAATTGGGTTTCTTTGCAGAAATAAAATGGCAGCAAGAAATGGACTTGCAAAAACTACAATTAAATGCTATATTTAACTAAGCACACTATCCATCTAATGCTAGAGCAGGAATTAACAGCTAAGAACTCAGAAAACAATTCAGAAATAGGGAATCTGAGACAATTACAGAAACGGAAAGGAAAAATCAGAATTACACTTGGCACGCTATTGAAATTGGCACGCAACAATCTAAGCTACAATTAAACTGCAATTTAACTCAATATATCATTAAACAAGTTCCTAACTTACTGAACTTGAAGATTAAAACATAATTAAGCTAAACAATTCCGAAACATAGAACTAAGTTGCTGTACGAAACTGCCTAAAACAGAATAAGTGCAGAAATAGGATTACAGCTACGAAAACATGAAATTAACTACATAAAACTAATCCTCAACTCTCCCTGAGCTCAAGATCTTCTTGGTCGTCAAGCAAGAGCCGGCTTCGAACCCGCAAGCACAGCAAATCGATTGGAAAACGGCTCAGTGGTCAAATCTGCTCAAACTACACACGGCTGAAAAATTCCAGTCCAATCTCTTCTCTCTCAATGGATGGGCTGCGATGATGATTTGAGACTCATCTGAGGTCACCTGAGAACCCCTACAAGCAGCTCAGATGGTCGGAAATGGTTTGTGGACGAGAATCGAGTGATTGGTTAGCAGAGGTGCCGAAACCCTCAAACACACTCTGTCCGGATGAAGCTGGAGCTGAATTCTCCACCAAATCGATCTTCAATGATCCAGATGATGAACCGAGGTCAAGATTGAGGTGGTCGCGCCTCCTTGGATGAGAAACTAGCAAGTAAAACGAAGAGAAAACGAAAAAACTCCTGTTGCGGCGAAGACGCGACGACGAACAGCTGCTGCAAAAATTTCCTTAAGTAATTAGAATTGGACGGCTCAGATTGATTGGAGGAGATCCAACGGTAGATCTTGATCTGATTTGAGCCAAACTTTTATGATGATGATCTGGGGTCAGGATCTGCCTTGTGGTAGCTCGGATCCTCTAGATGTGCAACGGATGGTCCAGATCAACTCTATCTGTGATTGGACGCTCTAGAGCCCTCCTTGCTTGATTCAACGGTTGATTTAGCTCTGATTGGGATGAAACCTTCAGATCTTGATCATAGAGCTTGATCAACCCTAACCCTAGCTCGGATTGCTTCAGATCGTCCCGGATGGCTCAGATCTAGCCGCTCTTGAATCAGACGGCCCGGATTAATCCAAAACATGATAATTCGATCCGGTTCCTATCCGACTCAAGTTTGACCCAGTATGCCCTAGGTCCAGGATCCTTTCATGCCTACAAAAAATATATCAGAAAATTAGTGGCCAAATAATCCAAAAATTGTGTAATTTTGCAATTAAGTCCAAAATAAGATAAAGTTCCAAAACCTAGGGTAAAATCGTAATTAAGCAATAAAAACATGGGTCAAACATGGATTTTAGCAATTAAAATAATCAATAAAATGGTGCTTATCATCCAGCGACCGATCAGGGAGATCCAAATGCACCAATCCATTACAGCTTGATTCGGGAGATATATTCCTCATTGGTTTTTGAGCTAGGGGGTTCATAGCTCATCTTTTGTGTGACGGCAAAGGGAAGTTTTGTCGAGAAACTGATTTGATGTTTAATTATGATTATTTTCGGTTTTAAACGTGTATTTCTTTAAATTGTGCTAGTTGATACCATTACACTTCAAGCCATGTGCTTAAGCTAAGATTTGTTCTAGTTTTCTTTAATCTGCAATTTCTTTCATACAATTAGTTCTCTACAATTTATTACCTACAATTAGCTCTTTAAGTTCAATTCTATAGTTTGAATTTAATTGCTCAAGTGTTAATTAGGTTAAGTTTAGTTCTTGTAATTTCCTTATTCCTACCATGCTTTAGTCAAGTTAAATTCATTTCATATTGTCATTTTATCTCTTATCGCAAAACCCCCATTTTATCTAGAAAACCCAAACATTAAACGACAAATAAACTTACAAGCTCGAGTTAAGCATTCATTCAACTAGTCCTTGGAAAAATACGACCTGAGGCCCCTCTACTACATTTTTATCTTTGTTAGCCACAGGGGTTTTCAGCTTTATAAATTTCTAAATTTGAGACCCACATTCATGACAGTCTATTTTGGGGATCATCACAACCCCCTTTATTTAGATAGACTGAGAATTGCTGGCCGCCTTCTTCTTCACCTTAGGAGCCTTCCGGTGAGAGCGATGCAGATGCGTGGACACCTCTTTGCCTCGAGGAACAGCCGAAGGGTCAACCAGGAGAACTGGGGCATCAGCGTTAGAAAGGGGTGTCTCAACGACAGGAGAGGAAGACCCCTCCCGAACGCTCGGGGATCGTGAAGCCGCATCCTCGGGGATAGCCGAGCACGGAAACGCTGGAGATAAGCTTTTCTTCAACCGCTTCAGGGGGCAATCCCGACATTTCTTTTCAAGCACGTGGATATCTGAAGGTACGACCAACGGAGGAGGCGTCGCTTTTCCCTTTGGGGCCTCGGTAATAGGAGTAGTTGACTCCTCTTCTAGGACCGGGGGCGACTCCGAGGCCCCAATGTCTGGGGGGCCCCTAGCACTGCTAGGCCTGCAGGTAACTCTCCCTCTACCTCGTCATCATCAGAGGGGATTCCTGCGGGGGTTGAAGATATTGAGCCTAGAACCAACGCTTGTTCGGTAGCCTGGTCTCACTTCAGGAGCCTATTCATTACGAGGGAAAGCATAATGTTGCCTGCAAAGTAAAAAAACAAGAGGGCATCAGTCAGCATTAACCAGGAACTGTACCAAGTACGAAATAACTTACGAAGGTTGGAGCTGAGAGGTGTAATTTTCAGACTAATCTCAGCATGATAAAGGAGCTCCTCACATTGCACCAACTGAAGTCCATGAAATTCCATCCCAGCCAGGATACCCTTGGCTCTCTGATATCCCATGTCCTGTTGGAAGTCGCCAAGGTCTGGGGTAGGAGGCAGGTTCTCCGTCCTGTGAATGTGACTGAAGGGACGCTCGAGAAGCCGGATATAAAAAAATCTCTCCTTCCATCCCTTGTGAGAGGAAGGGAGGCCCCCAGAAATCTGTGGCCAGGACGGGCGGTAAAGCTAAATGCCCCTCGAGACCCAACGGGGACGCAAAAGAAATGAAAGAATCGGGAGGTCAGAGGAATGCCAAAAAGCTTGAAGAGGACGAGGGCCCCACCCATTTGGGCGAAGGCGTTCAGAGCCAGTTGTTGGAGCGGGATACGGAAGTACTGGGCAACATTCATGAAATAAGGAGGAATAGAGAAGCGAAGCCCTAGTTTTAGTTGTCCCAAAAAGAAAGTGTAAAAATCCTCACAGGTGGTTACCGGCGATTGACCTGAGGTAGGGACCCTTACCTCCTAATCTACTAGGATCCCGTATTTTTGGCAGGCAGCCTAAAGAGATTTCGACCTAACTTTGGAAAAGATAGTCTCGTACCACTTGGAACGAAATCCTAATTCTTTTAGGGAGCACTCGTCGTCACCAGAGGACTTCTTTTTCTTCTCCATCGGGCCCATAGAAATAGAATAAGGGAAAAACAGGATGAAAGAAGACTTACTCTCGTCAAAAGGACGCGGCGGCGGGACGGATAGCTAAGCAAGGAGAACTCCTAACGACAGATAGGGTGAGGAGGCCGCAGAGGGTCGTTGCACCCGCTTTTATAGGGTTGCGACACATCCCTCTAAGCACTAGACGAACGGAACGTCAATGACATTAACGGGTTGCATCGTGGAACAGATAGCCCTTACTGCCGTCACTTCATATAGCCCGTAGTACGTGTCAAGAAGATATCACCGCAAAACGAGGGAAGAGACACGTGGCCTCGTTACATACACGGAGCAACTGCGTCGTCTTGGCTACCATAAAGTTCGTAAAGATACGGGACATGTTCAAAAGATCAGCCAGAGTCCCGAAGACTCCCTGGACATATCTTGGGGTCCCATGGGCCGCTAGCGAAGCAGTAAAGGACAAAGAGAAAAACAAAAACTGACAAGGCCCAACTTCTTCATCACCACAGTAGTCCGATCAGTCGGCTACACTTCCTTCGATCAGACTTGAAGGAAGGGACTTGTGATAGGTTGAATAGCCTGGGGCAAGCACGGGGGATGAAGAAGCTGCATGACGCGGCACATTGGATCGAAGCGACCCGGGCCTCAGGACCCCCCTTTGGGGGGGGCGCACCCAAGAGGGTCTGCTAGAAGACTCCCCGGGATCACCCCGAGGGGTTGGGCCCCGAGAGCACCTCGGGATTTGCAAGAGCTCGCGCTCGCCTGGGCCAAAAGACCTCAAGATCACCTCGAGAAGCGGAGCCCTGGTAACGACCGACCTCAAGTACTGACCCCCTGTAAGATGTGAAAACTGAAAGACATGATTTCTTTATATGAACATCTTTATTTTAAAAAGAGAATCACAACTACACTAGGTGTCTGTTTATATTAGTACATGCATGAAATCCTTTACTACACATTGTAGATAACATGGTGTATGGTGTTATACTGAAGATCATGTTATCAGTCCCTTGCCTAGTATAAGTAGAGGCTCACAACCGAGATGGAATTGGACAAACCATCGGTATGGTTATAGTGTAATTATGTGTGGTTGGTCTTGACCATAGAATTACACTAGTGTGCTTTGAGTACATTAAGCAGGACCAAAACCAGAGGTTATCCGATTTATATTGACTCAATAATTGGATAGAACCTCAAGATTTTATTATGGAGTACGATCCCTTAATCTCGATATAATAACGGGCATATATTATTAATTATTATTTCTTTGATTTACCAATGAGCGAGATTTATTCTGTTAGATCAATAGGCCCGGTAAGTTGGGAGATAATATTAATAATATGATGTGCTGTTGATTATTGATGAAATCCGTGTCCTGGTGAGTCGGGTTGATGACGCCCCCTTGATGAGCTCAAAAGATTCATCATGCTAAACCCTGCAGGTGGATTTGATCTGGCATGATGATAAGGTTGAGTGGTACTTGTCAAGGAATCAGAAGTTAATTAATTTGAATTGTCAGTAATTTAAATTAATTAACGGGCATTTGAGATATTAAACATGGGGGATGGACGACTCGTAATATGTGGAGCACATATGAAAATATGAGGGTTGGTGAGGAAGTTCAATTAAGATCATTTAGTGGAATGAATCTTAATTAATGGATCGAATTTAGATCCATTAGTGGGCCAAGATCCAACTCCTCCTCTTGGTCCCTACCTTAGCCCTATATATACCCAAGGAGATCATGAAACCAAGGCTTGATCCAAGAGATTACTCCCAAACTCTCCTCTCTCTCTCTCTTTCTCTCTTCTCTTCTCCTTTAGATTTCGGCTGGCGCAAAGAGAAGGAGGCTCTTCTCCTTCTCTTTTCTTCCTCTCTTCTCCATCAACACTCGGCTGGGATCACCAGGGATAAGGAAGGGATCTTCCCTTGCCTTTGTGGTGGTCGGCGGCGAGGGAGCAAGGGGCGGCGGCCGAAAGGAGGTGGCACAAGAGAAGGTGTTGCGGCAGCGCATGGAAGAGGAAAAGAGTGGCTGCTCGGCTGGTTGGGAGGAGGAAAAGGAGATATATCTCCTTCTTCATCTTCTTCACTTCCTTCTCAAGGTCTGCTGCCGACCGATTGTGGCCGGCGGCGCAAGGGAGAAGGAGCAATAAGGTTGCGGCGGGAAAACCCTAGAGGCTAGGGTTTGGTTTTCGGCCAAGTCCAGAAGAAGATCTCATTTGGAGTGCCTTGGTGATCTTGGTTCCTAGTAGACCGTCACCCACACGACGTCCGAGAAGGGAGGGACATAAGGTAGAAGATCGCGAGGTGATCGGGAAGGTATAACTCTTTCTCAAGCTCCCTTGATTATTTGTGTGCCATGTTTGCTTACCTCGTCATTTTATGTTAGTTAGTTTATTATTTTGATTTTGTATCATAGCCAATAATTTACTAACTGAACCCCGACCATAAATACAAAAGCCGGCGATCCACTCGTTGCCTTTTCCACGGTCGAACGATCAAGCAAATTACAAGGCCAATTTTTGTAATTGGCCGAGTTATAATTTGGATCGTTCGATACGACACGAGATGATCGTTGGGAGACGGGTCTCCATTCGGATTAATTTTTAATCCGTAGGCATGGAGAGGTCTCTTGGAACGACCAAGTATTCGCTTAGGAAACCCGCCAAGCCATACCCAATAATTGATATCAGAGCTGAGGTTTCCGGCTTTGTGTGTTTAAAGATTAGTTAATTTTTTACATTTTCATGCATTTTATTTTGCTGGATGATATTTGGATGTGCGTAGGCTAACTCTGTGTTGCAGGCACTAGATTCCAACTTATCATGGCCAAATAATCGATATGTGTGATGGTTGTGCAAATTATTGTAATTAATTAATCCTCGGGGTTGACGAGGCTAGGTATTTAATTTTTGTAATTAAATACGACACATGTTTAGCCGAGTTATTTATTTTACTTTCGATCTAGTTTTCATGTACACTCCTTCGTGGAGTATAGGATCGATGATGTAAATAATTAGTTAGTCATTTCGACTCGGAGATCCCTCAAGGTAGCTTGTGCAGAAGGAAGGGAGGAGCAGATGAAGTGACGACACGACTGGAGACGCATTAGAGACCAAGGGCCATGAAAGTTGGGAAATCTAGGATTTTCTGTATTTTTCATATATTGGTTATGTGCTTGGTTATGTGGTTGTGCTTGTAAAATTCCTCGACATAAATTACTAAGTGGGAGAGAGACCCTAAGGGTCCCACGGCTTCCATTACAATTCGATAAGTGATGCGAACAAGTCTGCGCATCGGCTTTGAGTGTCTTCCTCTCCATCGGATGGACTTGTTCTGCGGATCACTGGGTCGGAAAAGACTATAGAAAATTGTTAAAGAGCGTGTGTACTTCCCCATCGGAAGGAACATAATCGGAAATAATTTTCTTAGTATCATGTAATGGTGCATACTTAGATGCGAATAATAATCATACCCAACACCCCCTCCTTGCTTACGGACAAGCATCCCCGTTATAAGGGGTCATCACGACCCTTAAATGTCGCAATGGGTCGAAACATAATAACGGTGTAGACCGTTTCAACAGCTATCCCGTAACCGCCGAAAGAGGGGGACAATGTGACTCAAATCACGGAGACGTGACACAGATCGAGGGAGCATGCCTAGTCCACCTCTATCAATATAAAAGGTAACTCAACTCCTCCGGTAAGGGGGTTATGCACTGTCCTTACTTAGTACTTTTCTCCTTCCCAGTTGCCTTCATTCTCCATCAAAATCCTGACTTGAGCGTCAGAGTGGACACCGTCGGATAACTTTCTGCGTGTCCCTTAACGCTCATGTTAATCTCGCAGGGAAAAGTGTTCTTCCCCTCCACAGAGACTTCTACAGGGGTAGAATCTCGGTGACTGGCCATCGACGACGATTGCATCCAGAAGAATAGGTTTTGAGATTTATCCCGGTAGATGTTGTAGGTATTTGTGATTTCTTTGCTTGAGGTAAGCGTTTTTATCGATGATAAAATGTTTTGAGCACTAGGAATATTTTTTTTAACATTCTCACATGCTTTCAAAACCCCGAGACATGAAAATATCCGTCAAAGTTCAAAATGTTTATTTTTTGAAGTTTTTAAGTGCTTTTCAAAAATACCTATTTTTCCTCTAATAAAATTATGGGAAAATGATATATATTGATGGGGTTGAGCATCCCGTGGTTAACACATGGATTAAAGAAGTTATATGACAAGATCTACTGAGTTTGAATGACTCTCTTTCCTTGGCTCCCGAGACTCCCTTGGGAAGGTGGATCCTCGAGACCACCTCGGGGTAGACTTATTTCTGGGATCATTTCAGGAGGATACACACCCGAGATCACCTCAGGAGAGCAGGTCCCGAGATCACCTCGGGGAGGCGAGCGCCCAGGACCCCCCGGGCCAAAAGGCCCCGAGACCATCTCGGGGTAGCAGAGCCCAATGAACACTCGACTTCAAGTAATCGTCCTTCTTTCTTCGGATCTGTGGATAATCATGACCCGTAAGATGCAGTTATTAAAGCCTTAATCATCACAACGGTCTAGATTTAATGGCTGCGACGACTGTTACAAAGATTATCCAGAAATCGACAATCAAGGGCGCGTGGAGAAGAACGTGAGACACATAAGACCGCCACCGCAGGTATAAAAGGTAGTTCAATCCCTTCGATAAGGGGATTATGCACTCTTTACTACTCATACATTTTTCCTGCTTACTACTCCCCTTATCCATCAAGACATTGAGCGTCGGAGTGGACTCCGTCAGACAACCTCCGATGTATCTCCTTAACGCTCGTGTTGATCTCACAGGACACAGAGTTCTTCCCCTCCTATCAGCATCCAGATAGGTTGAACTTCGATGATTGACAATTAAGGTCGATTTCTTTCGGAACCAGAATAATAAGTAATTTTAAATTTGAAGATGTTATTCATCCCCTCCTCGACCAATCCTAACTATGGATTTTCACACCACATCACATCTAACCGACTTGGCTCGTTGAGACACCTATATTAAAGATAACAACATATAAAAAGACAAATATCTTTTTAAAATATGAGTGTGACATTCGAAGAAGTTTTGGGCCACCTAATTGGGCTTTTGCCAATTTCATATGCAACTGTTGGATGACCCACTTCAAATGCTCTCGAATCCCGAGCTCGAATTCTAGGGCTTTAGATCTCCTGGACCAGGGAGTGAGTGAGAAGTTAGAAGCCGCGGAGTAGCTCTCGCCGCTGTTCATTTCTATCGTTTGGCGATTCTTATCCGTCCTGTCCATTCCATCGCTTGCTTTCTGAGATCTATCGGCCTTGTATAATGGTGGTATGTTGAGTTTTGATCTCTCTCTCTCCCTTTTGTACTGTCAGTTATAGTTGATGATGGTAAAATCATTTTATCTGTTTTGATCTTATCGTCTGATGATCTCCGTGATGTGCAGAATACGCGGCTTCTTAAAGATGAAGCTACTGAGGAGAAAGGAGATCGAGCGAGGATGGTACGTAATGAGTTTTGTCTATGTAAATAAAATTAGTGATACTGGTACAATTACCACTTCATGAAATCGACCTTAAGATAACTTGTCGATATATTTTCAATAACAATTTCGTTTGTCCATATGAACTTGAGCTTATCCACAAATTCTAGGATCGTTAATAACTCTGGAATCAGTTATTTTTTTTAATCTTAGTTCAGTAATTGACTTTGCGGTCTAGGACTTGAATTTTTTCCCCAACAGTTCATGGATCAAACATGTATGTAAATGTATGTAACGATTGCTGATTTCTTTTTTTTGTGATAGCTGATAACCATGAACTGAATTGTAACAACTGAAGGTCTGTTTTATGTCAATGCATCTGCAACTGACAGTTTTTTCCGGAAATTTATCTTGTAGTTGAATGATGTCATTTATGTTACAGGCATCATTTGTCGGTGCCATGGCAATTGCTGATCTGGTCAAGACAACTTTAGGGCCAAAAGGGATGGTGTGTTATTTATCTGCACATTATTTAAACCTTTTCTTGAGTGTTTTTATCAAGTTTATATTGGGTATTCCAGGATAAGATACTGCAGTCAACTGGTAGAGGACACAATGTCACTGTCACTAATGACGGTGCTACTATCTTGAAGTCACTTCACATTGATAACCCAGCTGCTAAGGTCCTTGTCGGTATCCTTTTTCCATGCATTATTACTGGTTTCCTGGGTTATGAACTGCTATTCATATTTTGTTTCTCAAAATTTCTATGTTAAAAAATATAAACTTGATTCTAAGTGACTTCTGTTAGAAGGGAAACTCCTTAACTTTGATTTCAGATATTTCCAAAGTTCAAGATGATGAAGTTGGTGATGGAACAACCTCTGTCGTTGTTTTGGCTGGAGAACTTCTTAGAGAGGCTGAAAAACTAGTAAATCTGAAAATTCATCCAATGACCATCATTGCAGGTTTCCTTTATGTTTTCCAAAAATCCTTATAAGTTTTAGCATCGAGTATACAGCAAGGCTTTGTAGGACAACAAAATATAACATGTAAATTGTATGGCCTATAGAAAGTGGACATTTCATGTATAATTGTAACATTTAATATTCGAGCAGTTTCTTTGTTTTTGTCGACTTTATATGAAGGGGAGTCTTGGCGCAATAGTAAAGTGGCTGCCGTGTGGCCTTGTGGTCATGGATTCGAGTTGTAGAAATAGCCTCTTGCAATGCAGGGTAAGGTTGTGTATAATACACCCAATATAGTTTGATCCTTCCCCGGAACCCTGCATTGGTGGGAGCTTCCTGCATTGGGTTGCTGTTTTTTTATTATAGTATTGCACAATCTGGATTTCCACCATCTGAAAACTCAATTAACTCAATTGTATGACTGTATTGTTTTTTCTTTATAAAAACTCTATTAACTAACTGATAAACAGGTTTCGTAGTTGTAGCATCCATATGATGCTCTTGTGAATTTGTAGGCTATAGAATGGCGGCTGAGTGTGCACGGAATGCTTTGCTGCAGAAGGCCAAGGATAACAAACAGGATCCAGGTTTCAGTTATTTTTAATCTTAGCTAGAATTATATTTCTGGAGGTGCGCCTGTTCAAGAACCATGACTTTTCAGGCACCATGGATTCAAGTCTGCCTTTATATTAAAAAAAAAATGATCAATTATGATCATCTGTGTTCAATTTTCATGATGCAGATAGATTCCGATCAGATTTGATGAAAATTGCTATGACTACCTTGAGTTCAAAAATTCTTTACCAGGACAAGGAACATTTTGCTAAACTAGCTGTCGATGCTGTTTTGAGGCTGAAGGTATCAAGTAATTTGCTTATGTAATCCATAATTGTTGTAAACTATGTTACTCAGATTTATATGTGAGTATATTGACTACGAATGTTGGTGTCCAACATAGTTGTTTCCAAAGATCATGTCAGTTGTTTGGTAGTTAGGTTTATGACAATGGCATCTAGTCTTAGTATAAGGTAAAAATAATTTGTATCTCAAAGTAATGCTTGCACAATGATCTCCCAAAATGTACCCTTATCTCATAATTTTGTTTTCCCCCCAAACAAATAGGGCTTAAATGCTCAATTCTAACAATTATGCATATAAACTTTCAAATTGCCACTAATGATAACTGTTGATGTGCCAATAAATCCTTCTTTAACTTTCTTATGAAAGATTGCATAGTTGGTATATAGTTGTCGTATCATCATGGTAACTCCTATATGCTTTTGTAATGCTTTACACATGCTCCTACATGAGCTATTAGTTCTTTTGTTTGCTCTTCCATATATTGCAATTCGAGAGTTAGCTTCAGCTCTCTTATGGGTTAAGTTGCATGTGATTATGTCAGGACAAGAGTACATGGGATTGATGCAATGAGAATATGCTCATTAGACAGTGCACATTAGCAAGTTAGTTGGAAAAGTTAAATTACTTTGATGGTTGACCTTAATTTTGACAATAACAAAGGTGCTTCACCCAACTGCTAATTTTCTAGTATGAGCTATATCTGTTAAAACTGTAAAGGAGAAAAACTTTGGAAGTCTCTATTCTATTTTTCAATAGGTATTATCACCTAGATAAAAGAAGTTTTGCTCAATAGTATTTTATGTTTCAATTTAGTGACATGTAATGGTAAATTCTCTTTGTTTTCCTTGTGTTTGATCACTCTGTGATGTGCAGGCATATGAGCTTATTTTATTCATTAAATACCCATCAATAATTTAAAACTTTTGTTTTTTTAAGGAAAGCTGATACTTCTTGGTTCTCTTGTGTGATCTTGATAGGAGCTGTTTTTTCATTTTCGTGAAATATTATACTTTGAAACACAAGTAAAATGACAGTAAATCGCATAGACTTAATTTCTAGTGGTGATTTATTTGGTCGCTAGTATTCTAAAGATGATAGCCTTGTCTAACCTCCTGCCTGCTTCATCATTTATTCGTTTGATAATTTGCAAACCTGTAAAAG